>APFE030349751.1:55286-83633 GCA_000404065.3 Pinus taeda | reverse complement strand
ATTCCGAAGCATCCATAAAACCCAATCCATTAACCCTATATTAGAACATAATCGTAGTTCCCTTGACCAGATCTACAAAATACTTTGGACAATAAACTAACATGCCCAAAACCATGTGCGAAATCCATGCACAAAACCATATGTAGGTCTATGCACACGAGGTAGTCGTGGAAAGAATATAACACAACCCAACAAAATACCCCCTGTGGTGAAAGGGATGCCAACCCTTGTCACCTAGAGTGGGAGGATCTATGATACTCAGTGATGTGGTCTCAGGATGTCCTCAGTTACTGGATAATTTAAGCACCAACAATTGGTGTTAGTGACTGAATTGATTGATCCTTGGGAAAATCTACACCTTTCCCCTCTTTACTCATAGATCCGGAGCTTGCCCCTTTCCTAGAAGAAAATGCATAATCCTTTAGCCTTACTAACCTCTCCAACTATGTATTGTGTAATCACAACCAACAGAAGCCCTTCCTTGCCAGCTACAATTGCACACTACATAGTCACTTCCCTTCCCGAGCTGCACATTGTGCAATCATGGACAATAGTTACCTTTTTCTACCAGCTAAAACTCCGCACTGCACAATCGAGTCTCTCTCTCCCAATTGAGATTGTGCATTGCGCAAATCCAGTGCATAGTCAGCTTCCCTGTAAACCAAAATTGTGAAATCCCTCTCCACAACCATGCAATGTATATTTCCAGCCAAGTTTGCCCCTCTTGAGCCCAACATTATGCAATCCATTTCCCTAGTGACCATTTTCTTGCTTGAATGTTGATTGTTGAACTTATCTTTATTGAACTAACTTAATTTAACAATGAGTGCATCTTTTGCAATAGGTACTATAGATATTGAACACATCAGCCTTTTATCATCAGGTAGCACCATGCCTCCAAAGAAAGAAGCATCAAAGGAGGTAACAGAAAGTAGTACCAAAGAGACCATTGACAATGGCTTGACAAGAGTCCCCATCATGTCAAATACACACTACTATTCAAGAAGGATTGTACCGTCACATGGATCACCATAAAGGATGTATTCACTTCTATAGAGTTCAAAGAAGATCTAGAGGATAGGGAAGTCTATGTGAACATCTAATGATCAAGGTTCCATAAGGTGGCCTGTAGATATCGAGTACTACCATGTGTTGATGCTATCAAGTGGATATTGGAGGGTCTAGATACCAAGATCATGACATTGAACAATGTTAGTGGGAAACAACTTGCCTCTTATTGACCACATGAAATTCACTTGGTTTATAAATTGCCCAGGCCTCAACAACACTCGTATTCTCAATTCTATGCAACGTGGAGCTATCTAAATACTAAAGAAGTGATCAAGTGATGGTGGAAGGAAGCAACCAAATTTCGAAAGAAGACAAATAATACTTGTTAGTGTGAAATTTCTTGGAAGGTGTACCAAAAACACTTCACTTGAGTCACTAGGTGACAAGTGACCTGTTGTAACATCATTTGTTTTCATAAGTTAGATGTTTTATATATGTGTGTGTGTGTGTGTGTGTGTGTGTATAGTAAAAAATGGATAAAAGAAAAAATACAAAAATAGAAAAAGAGAAAAATAAAAGAAAAAATAGAAAATAATGAAAATCCAAAAGAATAAAGCGTGCTAGTTTAAATGTCGCTCATTTATTTATTAATTGAGTTTAATTTATTGTAAGCACAATTAGATTAAACTTAAATTAAATTTTGTTTGTAAATAAATAACGACAAGGCCTTTTTTTTGTTTTTGATTAAAGTTCTCAAAGTTTTCGGCGGTTGAAGATCCAGAGTGTGGAGATCAACGGATCAACAGCCACTCCACACCCCCCTAGCCCCTCTAATGTTTAATCAATGGGGTGGGGGTGTGAAAAAGTGGTCTCCCCTAAAACCACCTCTTCCACGTGCCCTCCGCATAGCTACTCCGCACCCCCCCACTCCAAAACCACAAATCGCCCGCTACCCAACTAATCCACCTTCCCACACCCAACTAACCGTTCCACCTCTTCTCCTGCACCATTTAATGGGTATTACCCAATAAAAAAACTTCAACCAACCAAAATCCCTTTTATTTGTTTTCTTCGTCGTTGATTGCCTAACCATTTTCCCCTACCCTGTCGAACCATAATTCAATCATTTATAACCAGTACCAGGCTAAACAACTGCCCAAGTTATCAATGAAGATTTTCACACACTACTACCTATCATTCAACAACAAAATCATTAATTTACCGGGTAATTACAGTGATTTCACCCTTCTTTTTCATTCATGGCTTCTAAACATAAATCTAATGTTATGGAAAATCCCATGCTGCCCCCTAGCATTCATTTAGATCATCAGCCTTTAGTTGACCAATACTTCAAAATTGTTGAAGCCAACTGTGAGTTCGATCTCTATGAACTCCATAGTTGGTTAAAACATAAATTCATTGACCAAAGTGATGAAATAAACCTCTGGCAGTCCTCCTTACCCCATCTCAACATTCCACAGACCCACCGTTCCCTAGATTTTGTTGTATGGTGTTAAGATAGGTATATTCCCACTCAAAGAGTAGTAGTTTCTAAAAATAATGAATTTCTCTTTACCATTACTGTTGAGTCAATCAACCAAATGTTTCAGATTCAAAACACTGAACCCTTTCATCCATTTTCTCCAAAATCCCTCATGAACATTTACAAAAATCTTGACTCTCCCTAGAGAGCCAAAATTTTTGAAACCTTTTTACCAGTAGATGTCCAATTACCTAAAACCAACCCACCTTATCAATCATATATGTTTCCAGAAATGACCAAGAAAATTATATCCATTGCCTCATGTATGTTAAGTTATCATTTTGATCAGTGGGTCGATGAGGTCTTAATACATTTTCTCTCAATTTTCTCCACAAATGAAAAACCTTCTCTAATTTTCAAATACAGTGGATACTTAACAGAGTTAATTCATGATCAGTTCATGAAATTGCCTACAGAAGGAGTGTTCAAGTATGCCTTTTTTTTAGTATACTTGTTTTGTTTAATCAGTCAAATAAGTTTTCTTTGCCCCTACAGAAAATGGAAAGTCAAGGGAATCCACACTCAATTATCCATTGGACTTCCCTGGTGAGGAAGAACACCATTGAATTCACATTTAGTGATTTTAAAGATCAATTCCTATATGTCGCTACGTGTTTATTCAACAATGATGCAGAACCAAGAATTGGGACAGAGATCGAGAAAATCCTTCATCTCATGGAACATAAAAAAATGGGAGATTGGTATTTATACCAAAATTATACATAGATTGGGATATATGGATACGAGCCATGCCTATTCAAATTACCTAAATTTGTTCCTATTCATATATTTTCATTAGAGTATATCAGACAAATGATCAACATGGATCAACTACATTTTGTTGCAACAAAGAAAAAGGCTCAGTTTAAGATTAAAACTCAAGTAGGGCCATTTATTTCTAATGCTAGAGTAGCAGGCATTGAAGAAAAAAATATCCTCAAACAAATGAACTTTAAGATTAGTTTCACCTGGTCTTATGATCCCCCAGGAGTAATTTCAAAACTAAGGGTAGAACAAAAAACTACCTAATATACTCACACTCCTAGGCCCGAGATAGAACAATTTATGAATCAGGATGAATGGTAGGAAAACAAACTTCAGGAAGAAGAGGCACATGCTATAACATATACACCATTACAAACTCCTCTAAGAGAAGAAAAACAAGATAAAAGGCCCAGAGATAGTGCTTCTCTCACGGAAACACAAACTTCAGGCAAGGAATTTAAATTTTACAATAAAAGGTAGAAGAAGCCTAGTAGAAGTGATACACATTCAGAAGACACTACACACCAGCACGTAATTATCCTAACAAGACCATTCATTTCATCATCTTCTAGCAGAGAAGAAATGGTTACAGGCTCTCCTTTAACTTCATCCAATCCAAATGTGTCATCATCTAAGATAGAAGAATTATAGCAGAATAAGAAAGAGAAGAGTATCTTCACAATTTACAAAGAAATCAAGCAGAAGAATGAAGCTAAAGGCTTCCACTTACATAGAGTCTTGGAAGCAGACATCATCTACTCAACACAGGATACTTTCTTCCTTCGACACTAAGAAGGGAAAAATGAAAATATCCTTTCTAGAGCCCAAAGTCACTCATCCTAGGAGCGTTGATGATTATACTAAGTCTATCTTTACATTTGATCCAAATTTGATCCATCCTATTGACTAGATTGACCTAAATGAGAAATGTAGTAAATGGATCTATCCTTCCCTTACAAGTTCAGTTATGCCACATTTAAACTTCAACAATTATTAGACAATGTACAGTCTTAGTTAAAGTTAGAAAAAGTTTCTTCTTCAGTAAAAGATACCAAGATCAAATCCTTAGAGGATTTAGTGATAAATTTGGGATATGATCCCACAAATGTAAAAGCAGCAGAAGAACTTATTAAGACTAAAAATGCAGACGTAGCTGCTATGAGAAAATAGCTTAAGCTTCCATCTACAAAAGATCCACAAGAAAAAGAGATATGTTAGCTAGAAATGGAGAAAGAAAATATGTTCAAGATCATAATTGAACGAAATGTGCAGATAGAGAAAATGGACACTGAGATTGAAAAGCTTCTAAAGGAAAAATAACAACAGGGAAACCCAACATCTGATAGAACACCAACATCTACATCAACCACTACTTCAACAAAGGGGACTACATCTACTGATCCAAAAATAGAGCTAAGAAAGGCTATGTAAGATTTGTCAATTAAAGGACAACAGGTCAAAAAAGTAAGGAGTCAACTTAACAATTTACAAGAACAAAAACAAAAGATTGATAATGCTTATTTAGTTGAGTTGCAGAATTCATAATCTGACACAAAGAGTTCAATTCCTAGAAAGCCAATCTGTTATGGTTGATACTATCACACAGGATAGAGAATGTATCTGGATCAAGATAAATGAAGCCATTACTGAGATAGGGCCAAGCAAGTCATAACAAATGTAAAGAAATATTTGGGTTTAAAGCCAGGAAAAGCACATGCATTGATAAGGGTTTTGAATTCAAAAAATAAAGATGAATTGGAGGAATACGATATAGAAGACATGACAGAGACCATACTGGAAGTGAGAAGAGTTATCACTAAGAAGAATTTGATTTTGTAGCTGGAAAATAAGTGCCATAACCTTGAATCAAGTACCCAGATATTTCACAGGAAATTTTTAGTTTTACACCAAAAGGGATTGCTTGGATTACAGGGAGTGGCAGATAAATTAGTTGATTTAGAAGAATATAAAATGAAATTATATTCAATTGCCAATGATAAATCCAGATTTGCAAAGGTCAACGGCACAATCATAGGTAAAGCGTTTATAGAAGGCCTCAATTATGATTTACTTATCAAGCATGAGATAAATCATTTATTTGTGGTAAAACCAACTTTTCAAAAATATACTTAGGCAAATGAAAATTTTATAAGATTAATCAAATACCAGATTCCAAATGAAGAAATATGGGAAGAATTATGCGAGTTACTGAAGTCATGAGTCAACAACAGTCATGAGTAGATTCAGCAACAGAATAGCAGGTTTATCAACCACACTAGCACCAGAATCCTCGAATCTAGAAACAACAACTTCAACAATTTCATTTCCCTATATCTATGTACTATTTTTGTATAAATAGATCTAGATATTTTTCCAATGTATCTAGATATTTTACTTTAGGTAATTTGGGAACATTTTTGTATAAATAATTCCCAATTCGAATTGTAAAGGGTTTCACCCTTGGGCTAAGTTTATTCGAAGCATAATTACATGTATCTAAAGTTGTCTGATATTAATAAGAGGATTCTTAATTTGTTTCAAACAGCTTGTTATCTCTGTGAGTTTTATTTATGTTATTCATTCCATTCTGTAATTTCAACATGTATTTGGTTTTATGAAGACATTTGAGTAAGATATAAGCTGAATATCAGTCTATATTAAATCTCCTACGAAGTTATAATAAATTACAGAGACTAGTTCATTAGAATATTTATCTAAATAAACTCCTCTACACCAGTTAATTGTGAATTCTTCTTGAATTTAGATGCATTTTTGTCGGTTAGTGAACATAGTTTACTAGAATCTGTCTTACAATTATTTTAATTATTCTATTTGAATACTTAAAACTCATATTTTCTCTTAAATCTTCATTCCAAATATTTTAAAGCTAAATTACTGTTTAAAAGTGAAGAAGCAACCCTTTCATTATGTTGAGAGAAATCAGGACACAGTGCCTTCTTACATAAGCTTAAAACACCGATCTTCCACAAATTAAAAAACAATGAAAATATTTTAGATGCTCTGGCATAATTACCTAACCTAGAGTTATCTCAGAGGACAACATCAGATTGGTGCCATTGTCGGGGATAAAAATTTAAATCATTTTCCCTGGGACAACAATTTATCTTTTTCTTTAAGGTGAATATAGAATTAACATGTTAAAATATTTCACCTGGCGACTCCACAAGCCATACTGGATTCTTCTAGACATACTAGATCTCATTCATACCTTGATCTTTAGTCTCCATGATCAGATCCTGAGAGACTGGTAAGAGAAGCTTCTTTTAGAAGAAGATTAGAAGCTTCTACCTCTTCCTCTGCACTGATGCAACCTAAAACTTTTTAAGATATTAGCCCTTTTGGACCTGTTCCAATTCCTTCTTAATTGTATGACTTACCCCCCAAAGTACTAGAACTTTTATCTAGAGGAGTTTATCTACAGTCAACCCTTCTAGTCAATTCATTGGAATCATATCGAATCCTTGAAACCCTTTTAGAATAACCTAAGTCAGAAGAAGAGTTAGATATACATTTACCAGAGTTAAAACCTAGTTATTTCATATCACCTATGGTACATACTTTTGTATCTACTAATGTCGAAGCTGAGGACACTTTTTCTATTTATACAAATCATTTATTTGAAACTGAAGGAAAATTTCAACCAAAAGAGCATAATTTAGTTATCCAATCACCATTAATAAAAGGTTTAAGATGACCTCATCCTACAACCACACCTCCATCGTCCTCCACGAATTCATCTTCATCTACAACATCTTGTTCAAAATCTTCTTCATCTTCTACAGACTCATCATCATCTTCAGATATGGCTTTTCAGCCTATCATTCAAGTTAGGTATGCTACCATACATCTCCTTTGCCAACCTAATAATTTTCCTGATGGGTATTTAAAACATCTACCTATATTTAAGCGAGAAATTGGTTTATTTGTTGAAGATCACTTAGCTGCCTTTTTAGATTTTGCTGATAACATGAATATTGAACATGAAGATGTGTATATGAGGTTGTTCATCCAATCACTTGAAGGAAATGTTAGAATTTGGTTTAGACAACTAAGAGAAAATTCTATTCCATCTTGGAATCTGTTAACAAACATCTTTAAAAATCAATGGGGGGGTTAAAAAGGATCCTGTAATTTTGTTATAAAATTTGAAGAACTAAAAAGAAATCCTGGTGAACCAGTGGATATTTTTTTTAAAAGACTTTTTTTTTTTTTTATCATAAGATGGCACCTGACTATAAACCACCAGTATCAACAGCTAAAGTTAGATTTTCTAAAGCTTTTGATGATTATTTCGCAGACATGCTTAGAGAAAGAACTTCCATCACCCTAGAGGACATGCAAACAAATGCCATAGAAGTTGAAGCCAATAGATCAACATCAGCGAAACTTAGGGCTAAATCATAGAAGGATGAAATAAAAATAAAAGCTAAGGAAGAGGGTTATTCATCAAAAAGTACAAAGGAATATCAAAAGGTAGATGAAATTACTTCACTTCCTAGAAATCTTTCAAATAGGATTTCGAAAATGGAGGCTCAACCTAGAACAATTCAAAAAAAAAACAAATAGACCTAAAGCTCCATTTAGAAAAACTGCCCAACCTCAAATTTTGCAAAGACCTACTACTGATAAGAAAATCCAACCTCCATTGATGAATGATGACCAGGAACCTGAAGACACTGGCCCTTTGATTACAGATGACATCAATAGTTTTGATAACTCATCAGTCCAAAATGCCATTGTCCCCCTCCCTCAAAATCAATTCCCACAGCAAAATCAAGAAAACTCACAAGTGTCAAAATATCAGGCCTTCTCCGAATTCTTAATTGCAAAATTAAATAGAAGATATGATTTAAGACCAAGACCAGGGCCTGGTAGACCTCCTAAGAATCCCACTATAAATGAACCACCAATTAAAACCACTAAAACTCAAACAACAACAATTCAACCATTGAATCAATCAAATGAACCAAATTCAATTGATAAAACAATTTTAACTATTTTCAATGTGGAAAGAGAGCTAGAAAGGGTCAAAATACCAATTCCCTTATTAGAACTTTCTAGAAATCTAGGGTATAAAAATCAAGTTTCTAAATGGATTCAATCTTCATGTGTTGATGCTGAAGGAGATGTTATAAGCTTGCAAGATGAGAAACCTTCAGTAATATTTGGCCCCAATTCTGATATGATTGATGAAAATGTACCACCTTTTTATGTCACTTTAAAAGTTCATGATTTTCTGTTATACAACTGTATGTTAGATTCTGGGGCTTCCCATAATCTTATGCCTAAAGTGATCATGGATCAATTTCAATTACATGTTACTAGACCCTATCATGATTTATATACTTTTGACTCAAAGAAGGTACCTTGTCTTGGACTTATAAAAGACTTAGTTGTCACTCTAGCACAAATCCCTTTTAAGAGTGTAGTATTAGATATTGTAGTTACAAATATTCCTCCTAAATTTGGCATGCTATTGTCTAGATCATGTTGTGAAAAATTAGGAGGAATTCTGCAAATGGACATGTCTTATGCTACAATTCCTATATATGGAGGTGAAAAACTAAGATTATACAAAGGTTAGATTCATTAATACTATTTGTAGAGATTATCAATCAAGAAATCATCATATTTATGTAGTTGACCAAGATTTTGGATGTTTGACACTATCATTAGATAATTTACAAAACACTCAACTTACCATTGAACATATTGTGGATAAACCTGAGACTGTCAAAACCGATATTTGGAAATTATACTTTGATGGAATTTTTTCAAAAGAAGTAGCTGGAGCTAGTATTGTACTTATTTCACTAGATAAAGAAAACATAACTCAATCCTATAAGTTAGAAGTTGATGTTACAAACAATGTAGCAAAATATGAAGCTTTACTTCTAGGGTTGGAATTAGCTAAAAGTCTTAAAATACAAAATCTAAGTGTATTTAGTGACTTAGAGCTCATTGTTAAACAAGTTGGGAATCTATGTCAAACAAAACATCCTAGACTTAGATCATACATAAATGGGGTATGGGACTCAGTGGATAGTTTCTTTCAGGCATTTAACATCAATGTTATTCCAAGAAATGAAAATATCCATGCAGATTCTTTTTTTAGCTAGTTCTTTTAAAATTCCAGGTCAAATACAGTTATAGTGTCAGATGCAAGTATAATACAGACCATCAATTCTTGATAATCTTAAAAATTGGCAAATATTTGAAGATGATTAATGACTAAAGTCATTTTTGCAAGTAATAGATGAATTTTCAGTCTTATAAATCAAAGAAGAACAACTTGATGATAAAGAGATGAATAATGAAAATGAAACTTCACAATTAAAATAAAAAATAAATGATCATAACATCATTCAATTACCCATTAATTTCATCCCAAAGGCCTTAGTCCATCTTCAAAAATTGTTTGACCATAATGATGTTCCAAAAAACTGATTATCAAATTCATCTGAAGAAGATATAAAAGAATGCAACATAGGATCTCAAGAAGAAACGAGAAACGTTAAAATCTCTGCATCATTACCAAAGGAAATAAAAGATAAATATCTAGCTCTTCTTAGGAGTTACAAAGATATTTTTTATTGGTCTTATGATGAGATAAAAACCTATGATACATCACTCATCAAACATAAAATTCCTTTGAAACCAGATGTTAAACCTTTTAAGCAAAATTTAAGGAGAATAAATCCAGTCTTGCTACCCACAATTGAAAAATAACTTAAAAAGCTACTGGATGCCAAGATCATAGTTCCCTTAAGCTATTTTGATTGGATATCAAATTTTGTTCCAGTTATAAAGAAAAATGGTGAAATTAGATTATGTTTGGATTTCAGGAACTTAAAAAATGCATCCTTAAAATATAATTATCCATTACCCAAGATGGATCAATTACTTCAAAGAGTTTTTGGTTCTAATAGAATTTCTATGTTAGATGGTTTTTTTGGATATAATCAGATTATGTTGAGCCTAGATGATAGAGAAAATAAAACATTCACAACTCCTTGGGGTACATTCATGTATGCAAGGATGCCTTTTGGACTAACAAACGTTTGAGATACTTTCCAAAGAGCCATGGATCTAGCATTTGTTAGTAAGATTAACAAGTTTGTTGTCATTTATCTAAATGACCTAACTACATTTTCAAATTCAGGTCAAAAACATTTAAAACACTTGAGAAAGGTTTTTGACAGGTGCAGGAAGTCTGGGAGATCACTAAATCCAAAGAAGTCCTTGTTTTCCATTAAAGAAGGAAACTTATTGGGTCATATTATTTCAAAGGAAGGAGTAGTCATTGACCCAAAAAGAGTTTCAGCCATCCAAGCACTTTCATTACCAAGGAATAAAAAGGAAGTTCAAGCTTTTCTTGGGAAAATCAACTTTCTGAGGAGATTCATACCTAACTATACTGAAATAATTAAAGATATCACTGATATGATGAGAAAGCACAATAAGGTAAAATGGAAAGTTCAAGCAAGACTTGCTTTTAACCAAATTAAGAAATCCATCTCTAAAGCCCCATATTAGCTAGTCCAAACTATTCTAAACCCTTCAACATTTTTTCCTTTGATTTTGAAAACACCCTAGCTGCCATCCTTTTGCAAAAAAATGAAATTGGAGATGATCAATGTATTGCCTTTTTCAGTAAAGTCATGAGAGATGTTGAATTAAAATATGACATTATTGAAAAACAAGCCTATGCATTAGTTGACGCCTTGAAATCTTTCAGAGTCTATATTTTTCATTCTTCCATTATTGCATATGTTCCGAACAATGTTGTTAAAACTGTCTTATCACAGTCTAATACAGATGGTCGAAGAGGAAGATGGATCACCAAGATATTAGAATTTGATCTCATTATCAAAACTACAAAGTTGATAAAGGGTCCGGGTTTAGCCAAACTGTTAGCAAAATCCAACTGTAAAGTTTTGCGGATAAATTCTATGATGAAAATTTCATCTAAGAAGAATCCACAAGAACCTTCTCCAACAGAGAAGAATCCACAAGAACCTTCTCCAACTGAGAATAATCCACAAGAACCTTCTACAACAGAGGAGAACCCACAAGAACCTTCTCCAACAAAGAAGAATCTACAAGAACCTCCATATTTAGCTAAACCCATTCCCCTTCCACTCCACATCAATGAGAATTTCCTTCTTTCTGAATGGTACACTAATATTATGCATTTCCCTCGAGATTTTGAGTATCCACCTGGATTCACAAAAAATCAATGCAAAACCCTCAAGTTAAAGGCCATAAAATATTGCATCATTAATGCAAATCTATATTGGAAGGATCCACTAAATATCCTTTTATTATGCTTAACGTAAAGTGAGATAGAAGGAGTTATTGATCAGTTTCATGCAGGTATTTGTGGGGGTCATTATGCTTGGAAAGAAACAACATAGAAAATTTTAAGAGATGGGTTTTATTGGCCCAAATTATTTTCACAAGTAGGAGAAAATATTAGAGCTTGCATACCATGTCAATTTTTTGCTGGAAAGAAAAATTTATCATCACTCTCTCTAGTTCCAGTTCTAGTTGAAAGACCTTTCCTACAGTGGGGATTAGACTTTATTGGGGAGATTCACCCAACCTACAATAATCAACACAGATGGATTTTGACTGCCACATACTATTTTACAAAGTGTGTAGAAGCCATACCAGTCAGGAATGCTTGTGGTTATTAAATTCATTGAAGAGAACATTCTATGTAGATTTGGATGTCCTGAACAAATAGTTACAGACAATGCACATGAATTCAGTAGTGTCAAAATGATTGAATTTTTCTTAAAATATCAAATTCTTCTACATCATTCTACTCATTATCCTCAAGAAAATGGATTGGTAGAGTCATCGAACAAAATTCTAGTCAAGGTCATTAAAAAGGTACTTGTAGATCACAAAATAAATTGGGACAACCATCTATGTATGCAGTCTAGGAAAATAGAATTTCACCAAAAATGTCAACAGGTAAATCACCTTTTCAGCTTGTTTATGGCACTGAGGTATTTTTTCCTACACAACTAGCTTTTCCTGCTATCAAATTCTTACAAGAAGAAAACCAGGATCCTGATGATTTTTCTAGGAGAATTAATCAGATCATAGAACTTAATGAAGACAAGGATGAAGTCCAATATAAGCTTAGGAAATATCAGAACAAAATGAAAAGCTTATTTGACAAAAAGGCTAGAGAAAGAGACTTCAAGGAAGGATATTTAATACTAAAATGGGATGCTAGAAGAGAAGAAAAGGGAAATCATGGAAAGTTTGACAATGTTTGGTTGGGACCTTTCAACGTTGCACAGGTTAAAGGCAACAATACTTTTGTTTTGTAGAATTTAGAAGGCCAATATTCTTCATTTCCAGTCAATGGAAAATATTTAAAACACTACATTTAGTACCGGGATTGATTTAATCATTCATCATTTGTACATTACTAGTTTGTTACATTTTTCTACAAGTGTGATTATTTTTCAGCAAAGACTCCATTAGCTCGAGGAGAAGGCACTTGGATCTGTTGTTCTCTACATCCTTATGGAGGAGCCGTCCCCAGTTGGAACCGATGTTGTAACATCATTTGGTTTTGTAGTTAGATGTTCTGTATATATATATATATTATATATATATATATAATTATATATTAATTATTATTATACTATTATGTATTTATATATTATTATTATTATATATATACTCATATATATCTATATTAATATATATATATATATATTTTGTTAAAAAGTGGATAAAAGAAAATAACAAAAAGGAAAAGAAAGAAAATGAAAAGAAAAAAATTAGAAAATATGAAAATCCCAAATTAATAAAGCGTGCTGTTAATTCTATCATTTTATTTATTAATTGTGTTTTTTTATGCATGATTAGAATAAACTTCGATTAAAAGTTATTTGTAAATTAAAATAACGGCAATGTTTTTTTCGGTTTTTTTTTTTGCTAATTCTCGAAGTTTTCTGCAGTTGATTGATCTCGGCATGAGCATCACGGCTTCGTAGCCAACACCTCTCCCCTAGCCCCTCGATGTTTAATCAAAGGGGGGGGGGGGTATTACGAAAAAGTGATTCCGCCTCAAAAGCACCTCCGCTACCTTGCTCTCCGGCATAGCTAATCACACCCCCCACTCAAACTGAACCACTCGCTACCTCACCACCCCCACCCCCCCCCACCCCGCAAAGTCCCACTTCCCACACCAGCCGACCGTTACGCCTCTTCTCCCACACCATTTAACTGGTATTAAAATAAAAACACTTCAACCAACCAAAATTCCTTTTATTTGTTTTCTTTGAAGCTGACTGACTAACCATCATCCCCTGCCTTGCCAAACTAGAATTCAATCATTTGTGACCAGTACCACACTGAACAACTGCCCAAGTTATCAACGAAGATTTGCACACACTACTACCTATCATTCAACAACAAAATCATTAAATTTTCAGGTAATTGTAGTCGTTTCACCCTTCTTTTTTAGTCATGGCTTCTAAAAAGAGATCTAATGTTTTGGAAAACTCCATGCTTCCCCCTACCATTGATTTAGATCATCAACCTTTAGTTGAAAAATACTTCAAAATTGTTGAAACCAACTATGAGTTCGATCTCTATTAAGTCCACAATTGGTTAAAATAGAAATTCATTGACCAAAGTGATGAAATAAACCTATGGTAGTCCCCCTTACCCCAGTTCAACATTCCACAGGCCCACCATTTCCTAGATTTTGTTGTATGGTGTCATGATAGGTATATTCCCACTCAAAGAGTAATAGTTTTTAAAAACAATGAAGTTATCTTTACCATTACTGCCGAGTCAATCAACCAAATGCTACAAATTTAAAACACTGAACCCTTGCATCCATTTTCTCCAGAATATCTCATGGACATTTACAAAAATCTTGGCTTTCCCCAAAGAGCCAAATTTAATGAAACCTTTTTACTAGAAGATTTCTAATTACCTAAAACTAACCCACCTTATCAATCATCTATGTTTCCAGAAATGACCAAGAAGATTATATCCATTGCCTCATGTTTGTTAGGTTATGATTTTGATTAGTGGGTCGATGAGGTCTTAATAGGTTTTCTGTCAGTTTTCTCCAAAAATGAAAATCCTTCTCTGATTTTCAATTATAGTGGATACTTAGTAGAGTAAATTCATGAAATTGCCTACACAAGGAGTGTTCAAGTATGCCTTTGTTTTAGTATACTTGTTTTTGTTTAATCAGTCATATAGGTTTTATTTTCCCTACAGAAGATGAACGGTCAAGGGAATCCACACTCACTCATCCATTGGACTTCCCTGGTGAGGAAGAACATGACTGAATTCACATTCAGTGATTCTATAGATCAATTCCTATATGTTGCTACATGTTTATTCAACAATGATGCTAAACCAAGAATTGGGACAGAGATCAGGAAAATCCTACATCTTAGTGAACATACCAAAATGGGAGATTGGTATTTATACCAAAATTATACCGAGATTAGGATATATGGATGTGAGCTTCCCCCATTAAAATTACCTAAATTTGTTCCTATTCATTTATTTGCATTATAGTATATCAGACAAATGATCAACATGGATTAACTACATTTTGTTGTAGTGTTGGCTTGAGGGGGCCTAACCCAGGTTCAATGTTATTTAGCCAAAAAAATCCCTACACTACTGGCCCTTTTGGCATCAGCCCGCGACGCGTGGACCGAAGTCTCACCCAAATCAGTATGGTGGGATGTTGGAACCAAGTTTCCGCACCCTTGAGATGGTTGTGATGTCGTTTGATCTCTTCTGTCCTTACCCTCATGTAGATGATCTCGCTCTAGGTCTTGTAAGACAAACTCTCTATTCTGGCTTTCAATACCTTCGCGAAAGTACACGATCGACCTTCACGCAGCTCTAACCTATAGCTCAGGTACTTTTGCGCTACTATAGCAGCGTGCTATGCAGATTCCTCAATTATCCTAAGTGTTTTGCTTATCTTGTCAAATACTTAAAGTTATCACTGCATACACAGATATTCATGATTACGTTCAATTATTCAATGTAACTACATTCAATCATGCATCATATAAGAATACTAACGAAAATTCATACACAACATATCCAAACCCATTAACAGAACAAATACACAGGAATTTTAGAATAACTCCTTTTATTAATATCTTCCAAGTATTACAGACTCTGTTCAGCCTCCGCACACAGTTGTAGGGGTCCGCGCACTCAGCTGCGGACTTCTACCCTAGGCCTCTGCACACTCAACTGCAGAGCCTCTACCTATGCTACAACCCAAGACTTAGACTTCTTGCTCTAAAGCTATGAGACTCTTCCTTGTCTCATTGATCGATTGATGCCTCTAACTACTTAGAGCTTAGCTCTTTTTATACAATCCCATGGCCCATAGACCATGGGTAAATCTCTTACAGCTGACTTTACTTTACAAAAATAAGGGTGGACTACCCTTTGTGACACATAATACCTTCGCGCTTCGCGACCACAAAATGCGAAGTCTTTACAATAATATTACAAAAACATGGGCTTTTAGTCCCAAAACTACCCTTTGGGGATACCGCTCCCAACAGGCCCCCAACACAAACATCATGACTCGCCCTCAACTCCCTCAGCAGCCATGGAGATCTTTGCATGAAGCTCATCTAGCTCAACCCTGATGGCCACAACTTTGGTTGTGCACTGAGCTACTACCTGCTTCACATCTTCAACTATCTTCTCAGTTACTGCCCTTGTGCTATTGGCCTGAAGCTGTTGTTGTGTCGCTTACAGAGTTGCAAGCTTTCCTTCAACGCTTCCTGTAACTGCATAATCTTCCTCCAGCCAGGGCTTGAGTTGTGCCTTCAACACTACTTCTTTGTGCAGTGTTGTGTCCACCTGTTCCTTCAGCTGCTTGGCTTCTTGCAACTTGGCTAACCTCTGTGTTAGCGTGACGGTTCGCGTTGTGCCCTTAACATTGACATCGCGCTGTTGGAGTTCACGCACTTCCATCTCGAGCCTATGGATTTTTAGGTCCTCTTGCAAGCTAGTCAGGACCTCAAACGACTATTCAAAAAATTATGTGCAGTATTCTTCTGCACTCTCCACTACCACGACTACTTCTGCGACAGTAGCCACCCGTTGTTCCTTTACCTCCAGTGGTGTCAAAGGTTGAGCCCTCAATTGGAGCTTTGTAATCTGCAAGTTCAACTCCAACTGAACCCTCACCATCTTCGTCCGAGTGTCACGCACCCCTGTTACCAATTTACGGATGCAGACCTTGACTGGGTCCTCCTCTAGAATGGCTAATTCTGGGACCATTCTACAGGCCTCCTCCACGACACGTCCTTGCTTTGCACCATCTTCCAACCACGCAGCTCCCCAACTTAGGCAGTGTAGTTTATAGTCCCATGCCTCCTTTCAACTACCTGGAACACTAAGACTATGCTACTTTCATTTAGTCACCTAGACGAACTGCCAGTCACCTTTCCTGGGAAGGGTTCTCCATTTAACTTGACCAGTTGTATCGCTTCTCCATCGGTAATCTCCTTAATAACATAAGGATCTAACTAGTACATCCTAAATTTTCTGGGGAATTGATCAAACTTACTATCGTACAACAAAACCAGATCATTTATCTTAAATGTGTGCAACTTGATGTGTCGATCATGCCATGCCTTTTCACGTAGCTTTTGGACCTGCTGGTGAAATCCAGCGAAAAATATTTCTTCTTCGAGCTCATCCAACTGCGCAAGCCTCTCTTTCAGGGCTCTGTGATCTGTCATACCTGTGAGCGTTGCTATGCGCAGACTAGGCAAGATGTATTCCATAGGCAGTATGGCTTCCACACTATAGAAAAGCCTAAAAGGGGTTTGTCCCGTCAAGTTCTTGCATGTCGTATGATAAGGCCACAATACTGTAGGTATGCATAGGTCCCAGTCACTTTGTTGAGCATTGCAAACCTTGGTCAGTGTGATTTCAAGCACTTTGTTGAACACCTCCACTGTCCCGTTAGCTTGCGGGTGATAAAGTGTGCTCTTCTAGTGATATACCAGAAATTCCTCTATTAGTGCATTGATCGTCTCATTCAGGAAGTGCGTACCACGATCACTCATCAAGATACTTGGACATCTAAATTGTGTCAGTACATGTTCAAATAAGAACTTCACGGTCGTCGCACCTGTACAATCCTTCACCGGATGCACTTCTGCCCAACGAGTGAAATAATCTGTCACAATGATAATGTACCTCGCTCCTGTCTTCCCTTGTTGCTGAATGGGTCCTACAAAATCTATTATCCACTTCTCGAAGGGTTGCAACATCATTTATGCATTCAAAGGCATTTCATCCCTCTGCGATGGCCTGCCTATTCTTTGACATAAATCACATGCCTTAAAATATGCTTTTGAATCCTAATGAAGGGTTGGCCACCACAGTTTTGCGTGTATAATATTCTACGCAGTCGCTCTCCCTGCATAGTGTCCTCCCGTGGCACCCCCATGAGCATCCGTGAGGATGCTGCTTCGTTCGAACTCAAGTACATACCGTCGCAATATCTCATCAATCCCCATCTTGTATAGATGCCCAACAATGACAGAGAAATCTGTCGCATGCACCATTAATTCCTTATTTTGCTAAACGGAGTATCCTTCCAGTGCAGTTCCTGTTGTTAGTAAGTGTATTATATCCTCGAAATGACCATCTGCGACACGCACTGCAAATAGTTGCGCGTTAGGCAATCCTTCTTTGAAGTTAGTAGGTTCCTTCCCTGTTTCGATGCATGATAAATGGCCTGGTCCCGCGTTCAATCATCCAGGCTTCACAACAACTTCAAAATTGTACTCTTGGAACAATAAGAGCCAACACATGCTTATTGACCAGGTAGTTCAGCATGGAGTGATCCATATACATCTTAAAATGGCCTCCTAGCAAGTAGTGTCAGTACTTTTGGAGCACATACACCATAGCTAGCCCCTTGCGTTCAGTGGTAGAATAGTTCTTCTCTGCTTTGGATAATCTATGGCTTGCGAACACAATAGGATGGTCCAAGCCTTCTCCACCATCCTGTGTTAGTACTACCTGCAACGCTATACATGATGCGTCAACATGTACATGAAACTCTTTCTTCCAGTTCGGGAAGACTAGAATTGGTGCGGTAATTATCTTTTCTTTCAATATATCCAAGCTTTTCTTATAGTCATCGTTCCAGCAAAACATGACATCCTTCTTCAACAATTTTTCCATCGGCACGGTTATATCAGGGTTCTCAATCTACAGTCCTTGAACCTCGCGGTGGCATTTTGTTTCTAGAATTTTGATCTTTCGTGGATCCTCATCCTCATCTTTAGCAGTTACATTATAACATTCAAGCATGTGACTTAGCTGAGTCGCCCATTCAGGCTGAATTAGGTCTAAAGGATCCTGTAATATCCTAAAGATAGTTGCTTTCACTTCTTGTAGTGCTTCATCAATGCTGCCAAATCCATCCTCAAAAATGAATGTCATCATGAATCCTTCGCATAGGATATCCCATTTGCCTATCCCATGGTGGAGCTCTGTTTCTATAAACCAATTCATTGGGATAACATCCAGGGTATGACGGAACAGGTGCGCCCACTTAGGTTGGGGCTTTTCTCGATAAGCCTGCGTCCATTTGGCTAGATGTGCACATGGATCATTCTGCCCATCATACTTGTCTATCAGTTGCATCTTAGGCTTCCCAAATCATGTTCTCATCATCTGCTTACATTTGCGCCAATCATCAAAGCTTCCCTTGTGCGTACTCCACCATCTTGCGAGCATAGTGCGCAGTGCCCAATCCAAGGCCTGTAAGCATTGCTTTTCTGGTACCTCCCTTTCAAATGCATCCAAAAAGATATCTATCTCATTTAGACCATCATAAGTAGGTAGATTTCTTACCTTTGATGACACACAACATAGCGACCAGGTCATCATGTTGCAATTCAGGGTAGTTACTTCATGTAACTGATTCTGCCAGCGTTCTATTTCTTCGTCAGAGTCCGAAGTGTAGGAACTCTCACGGTCCCATGAAATCCGTTCATCCACGGTGGGATTCACCTAATATTGGTTTCACATTGTTATCTTATAGATACAGTCTAGGTCGTCATCACTCTCATAGTTGCCGATTGGTTCCATATAGCGCTATCCTTCAGCGGAATCTAGGGGTATTATTACGTGCAGCGATTTCTTCTCAAAGATCATCTTTCACTTCTTTAGATTGATTACCCCATTCATATCAGTAGCTCAATCAATTCCTAGGAGTGTAGGCTAGGGATTGCTATCATCCACTATCTCTATTACTTCAAAATCGGCCAACACGCTCACTCCCTCAATATCCACGGTCACCCCCTACAGGGTATGATTTTCTGTTGATTCGCCATCCTTAACTAAATTAGAGACCATTGCAAAGCAAGTCTCCCCATTCGCTCCCAAGTCTGTTTTGGTAGGACATTCACATTTGACCCCAGGTCCAGAATGATTTGATCCATTTCATACTCTTTTATTTGTGTGGTCAGTCTCATCTCCCGCCCCGTCCTTGTTTTATGCTTGCCAGTATTCTTACTACGTGCGATTCACTTGGCGTAGTTCCAGCGCATCTATTGATGAGTTCTTGTAAAACTTTCACAGCCTTACTATTGTGCAGTAACTTCATACAGGTTTCTAGGAAAGTTGTGAGCATAGAGGGGTCCATCTCTGGCTCAGGCTTATCCTTGCTTCCTAAGGTGGAGGCATCAACGAAGCTCTTCTTAGCTTCCATGAAGGCTTCACGAGTGATCTCCAAATTGAACTTAGCCTCTTTCTCTAGGCTTTACGAACCCATGTACTATCTTTTGGTTGTTTCGCTTTGTCATCTCCCATTGCGATTCCACTTCTAAGTACTATATTTACGTTTGGATCTTCCTTGTGCAGCTTAGATCTCATCATCTGCAGGTTTTGAGTCGGTGGAGGTCGTAGTGCCCCTTTGTCACGTATCCTAGCTACCAGCATAGGACAGTCTTCTGTTTCATGATCAAACATTGTGCAATACTTGCACAACTAACGTGTTGGATTAGTGCAATCACAAGCATAATGTCCTGGTCCTCCGCAATTGTAGCAAATCAACTATCCTCGACCTCTACCAGGTCCTCCTCCACCTTGGCCTTGTCTACGCCCCTGAAATCCTCTCTGTGCCATCCCTGAATTCTGGTCAAGGTGTCGTGTTTCGGCCTGAACCCTGTAGGTGGGAGTTCAATCCATCATCAATTCATAGCTCCTACAAGTACGCTCATCATGTCCTACTGACCTACAAAAGTTGCAGAACAGTTGTGGATTATACATTTTAGCCTCTGATCTAGTTCCCAAGGTGTCTCTCCTGGTTGCATTGCGATCTTTTTGAATCCCGTAATCGACTGTGCCTCAAATTTAGGCCTACTAAATTCCCTATTTAGTGCTACCTGGATGTCTGCTACTCCAACATTCGGGTTATTGTTAGAGTACTTAATATACCAAGTTAGCGCACGATCTTGAAGACCACTAACCAGTGTCACCTTATTTATATGATCATCTGTAACACCCTGAGCTTCCCATACAGCCCTCACAATGAACCAGAACTGGTCTGGGTCCTCATTTCCCAAGCCTTTGAACAAAGGCAACTTCATTATGCTTGCCATACTGAACCGTGGTGGAGGTGGAGGTGGTATGGGTGAAGTTGGAGGCGATGGTGGTGAATTCGAAGGTGGTGTGGGTGGAGGTGGTATTTGCGGGAATCCTTGTCTTATTAACTGGATAACACTTCGCGAAGAAACCTTTTCTATCCCTTCTTCGTCTCTTCGTGGAGGTGAAGTCAAGGGGCTATACTCCGGACCCTTATTTCCTTTGTTCCTGTAAGTTTTTCCGCTTCGCAAAGTCCTGAACATCAAGGTAGCTACATAACCATCACTCTGCCTTGCTATAGCTGACTTAGGTGTCAACCGTGAATTCAGTCACAAATCCTCCTATGACGTGGTCAAGCCAATGATCGACAACGTAAGCGATCTTATCCTCTGATGCTTACAACCTTCACACTAGCTTTGGGGTCCACACAATAGGACTACCAAGTTTCCACCTTCCTTGGCTCTTTGCTAGCTTCACGATCCACTTGTATAGCTCAATAGGGAAAGAGCAGAAAAATATTTCGTGGATATTTGTATACAGGTATCGGTCTGACGAATGTTCTTTTGGCATTCGTGGGTTTCTGTTCTCCTGTGCCACAAATTCATGGATATTTCTATCCAACTAGTCTCCAATCTCCTTCTTAGTTGGATTCCAGTGATACAACATCACACATCTCTTATGCAGATTTTGTTCAAGGCAATGAAACCATTTGTTGGCTTGAGGGGTCCTGACCCAGGTTCAACATTATTTAGTCAAACAAATCCCTACACTACTAGCCCTTTTGGCATCAGCCTGTGGCGCATGGACCGAAGTCTCACCTGAAGCAGTATGGGGGGACGCTGGAAAATATTTTCCACACCCTTGAGATGGTTGTGATGTCTTTTGATCTCTTCTATCCTTGCCTTTGCGCAGGTGATCTCGCTCTAGGTCTTGTAAGACAAGCCCTCTGTCCCGACTTTCAATACCTTCGCAAAAGTACACAATCGACCTTCGCGCAGCTCTAACCTGTAGCTCAGGTACTTTCATGCTACTATAGCAGCGTGCCGTGCAGATTACTCAATTATCCTAAGTGTTTTTCTTATCTTTTCAAATACTTAAATTTATCACTGCGTAAGCAAATATTCATGATTGCGTTCACTTATTCAATGTAATTACATTTAGTCGCACATCATATATGCATAATAACGGAAATTCATACACAACATATCCAAACCCATTAACAGAACAAATACACAAAAATTTCAGAATAACTCCTTTTATTAATATCTTCCAAATAATACAAACTCTGTTCACCTTGAGCACACAGCTGCAAGGGTCCGTGCACTCAGCTGCGAACTTCTACCCTAGGCCTTTGCGCACTCAGCTGCAGAGTGTCTACCTATGCTACAACCCAAGACTTAGACTTCTTGCCCTAAAGCTATGACTCTCTTCATCGTCCCATTGATCGATTGATACCTCTAACTACTTAGAGCTTAGCTCTTTTTATACAATCCCATGGTCCACGGACCATGGGTAGATCTCTTACAACCGACTTTACTTTACAAAAATAAGGGAGGACTACCCTTTGTGACACCTAATACATTCGCACTCCACGACCACAAAATGTGGAGTCTTTACAATAATATTACAAAAACATGGACTTTTAGCCCCAAAACTACCCTTGGGGGATCCTGCTCCCAACAGGCATCAAATAAAAAGGCTCAGTTTAAAATTAAAACTCAAGTATAGCCCTTTATTTGTAATGCTAGAGCAACAGGCAATGAAGAAGAGAATATCCTCAGACAAATAAACTTTAAGCTTAGTTTCACCCGGTCTTATGATCCCCTAGGAGTAATTTCAAAACTAAGGGTAAAACAAAAAATTACTCCATATAATCACACTCCTAGGCCTAAGATAGAACAATTTATGAATCAGGATGAATGGTAGGAAAACACACTTCAGGAAGTAGAGGAAAAGGTTAGAACATATACACCATCATAGACTCCTCTAAGAGAAGAAAAACATGGTAAAAGGCCTAGAGATAATGCTTCTCCCATGGAAACACAAATTTCAGCCAAGGAGTTTAAATTTTATAGTAAAATGTAGAAGACAACTAGTAGAAGTGATACACATTCAAAAGACACTACACACGAGCGCCCAATTACCCTAACATGCCCATTCATGTCATCATCTTCTAGAAGAGAAGAAATGGTTGTAGGCTCTCCTTTATTTTCATCCAGTCCAAATGTGTCATCATCTAAGATAGGAGAATTGCAGCGGAATCAGAAAGAGAAGAGTATCTTCACAATTTACAAAGAAATCAAGTAGAGGAATGAAGCTTTAAAGGCTTCCACCTACACAATTTTGGAATCAAACATCATCTAATCAACATAGGCTACTTTCTGCCTTCGACATTGAGAAGGGAAAGATGCAAATATCCTTTCTAGAGCCCAAAGTCACTCATCCTAGGAGTGTTGATGATTATACTAAGTATATCTTTACTTTTGATAAAAAAAAATTGATTCATCATATTGACTAGATTGGCCTACATGAGCAATCTGGTAAAATGATATATTCTTCCCTTACAAGTTCATCTATGGAAACATCTAAACTTCAAAAATCATTAGACAATGTACAATCTCATTTAAAGTTAGAAAAAGTTTTTTCTTGAGCAAAAGATACCAAGATCAAATCCTTAGAGGATTTAGTAATAAATTTGGGATATGATCCCACAAATGCAAAAGTAGCAAAAGAACTTATCAAGACTAAAAATGCAGGCATTGCTTCTCTTAGAAAACAACTTAAGTTGCCATATACAAAAGATCCATAAGCAAAAGAGATAGGTTAGCTAGAAATGGAGCAAGAAAATATGTTCACGTTCATAATTGAACAGAATGTCTAGATAGAGAAAATGGAGACTGAGATTGAAAATCTTCTAAAGGAAAAATAACAACAAGGAATCCCAACATCTGATAGAACACCAACATCTACATCAATCACTACTCAGCAGAGGGGACTACATCTATCGATCCAACAACAAAGCTAGCAAAGGTTATGGAAGATTTGTCAATTAAGGGGAAAGAGGGCGAAAAACTGATTCATCTTAACAATTTACTAGAACGGAAACTGAAGATTGATAATGCTTATTTAGTTGAGTTTCATAATTAATATAAGCTTACACAAAGAGTTCAATTCCTAGAAAGCCAATCTATTATGGTTGATAAATGAAGCCATTTCTTAGATATGGCCTTCAATTGAAATAACCTTTGACTAGGATGAACTAGTACAGAGGGCCAAGTAAGTCATATCATATGTAAAGAAATTTTTGGGTTCAAAGCCAGGAATAGCACATGTCACTAAGAATAATTTGATGCTGCAACTGGAAAATAAGTGCCATAACCTCGAATCAAGTATCTAGAGATTTCACACGAAATTTTCAGTTTTACACCAAAAGGGGCTTGGATTACAAGGAGTGGCAGATAAATTAATTGATTTAGAAGAATATCAAATGAAATTATGTTCAATTGCCAATTATAAATCCATATTTGCAAATATCAAAGGCACAACCACAGGTAAAGCATTCATAGAAGGCCTAAATTATGATTTACTCATCAAGCATGAGATAAATCATTTATTTGTGGTAAAACCAACTTTTCAGAAATATATTGAGGTAAATGAAACTTTTATAAGATTAATCAAATACCACATTCCAAATGAAGAAATATGGGAAGAATTATGGAAGTTACTAAATTAATGAATCAACAATAATCATCGGCAGATTCAATAGTTTATCAGCCACATCAGCACCAAAATCCTTGAATCTAGAAACAACAGCTTCAGTAGTTTCATTTCCCGAAATTTATGTACTATTTGTGTAGAAACAGATATATATATTTTTCCAATGTCTCTAGATATTTTACTTTAGATATTTGGGAACATTTTTGTATAAGTAATTCCCAATTCGAATTGCAAAGGGTTGCACCCTTGGGCTAAGTTTATTTGAAGCAGAATTACATGTATCTGAAGTTGTTTGATATCAATAGAAGGATTCTGAATTTGTTTCAAACAACTTGTTATCTTTGTGAGTTTCCTTTATGTTATTCATTCCATTCTGTTATTTCAACATGTATTTGGTTTTATGAAGAACTTTGAGTAAGATATAAAATGAATATCAGTCTATCTTAAATCTCCTACGGTTATAATAAATTACAAAGACTAGTTCATTAGACTATTTGTCTAAATAAACTCCTCTACATCAATTAATTGTCAATTCTTCCTGAATTTAGATGCATTTTTGTCAGTTAGTGAACATAGTTTACTAGCATCCATCTTATGATTATTTTAAATATTCTATCTGAATACTTAAAACTCACATTTTCTCTGAATTCTTCATTCCAAATATTTTAAAGCTAAATTACTATTTAGAAGTGAAGAAACAACCCTTTCATTGTGTTGAGAGAAATTAGGACACAATACATGTTTACATAATCTTAAAACATTGGTATTCCAAAAATTTAAAAACAACCAAAATATTTTAGATACTCTGGCATAATTACCTAACCTAGAATTATCTAAGAGGAAAACATGACCCTAACAACAATTTGTGGCTACTTATGATTTAGATCTGCAATAAAAAGTAGAAAAAACTGCAACAAAAGCATTTATGATATAGAACAACAAACAACAATATATATATCCAATGAAATAACCCAAATGAAAAGAATTTAAAATGAATAAATTCTTTTATTGATGATACATGGTGAAGGAGATCTATAAAAAGGTCTGCAAATACCCCTTCGTGGGATGGCTCCTTTGATGTCCTTGATGCTTCAATAATCGATCTTCTCTCAATGTGTGAAAACCCTAAAACAATGTGGAGAATTCAAATGGGAGCTCAAAAGAAAATTTAAGATAATGACGACGATGATAATGATCATGGTGAAGAATGAATGAAAAACCCTCCTATTTATAACAAAGTATTGAGTTAATCTCGAAAATGGAGAATAATAAAATAATATTGACCAAATCAAGATCTAACCGTTAGGAATACTTTATTATATTTTTTGGAGAGGGAAAATATATTTAAAATGGTCACATATCTTATTTAGAAATAATTAACAAATAAAATTATTCATTAATTATTTCACGAGGATTAAGAATGATGTGACATTGAAATAATTATTAGATAGTGATTTAACAGTTATTCTAATAATAGAAATGAGGAATAATAAATAAATAGTGATTTATTTAATTATTCCTAGGGGATTTAGTCAAATGTGACAAGGAATAATTATTTAAACAATGATTTAATAATTATTCATAGAGAAAATTAAATAAATAATAATTTATTCAATTATTCTCATGCGGTTTTTTTATTTTAATCAAAAAATAACTTCATAAAAATGTTTTACTAAATTATTTTCCATGGTGAAAGTGATTTTGCTATGGTAAAATTAATCCTACATGGTGTATTTCGATACAACTAGTTAGAAATAGCTAGGTGATCATTTTTTGGTGATAACATATTCCCCCCTAACATAGGAGTGTTAGGAGAAAACTGTATGACCGAAATACGTTGTAGGTTACACTTCCACGAGACATCAAAGGGGAATCAAAGAGAGAGAGAGAGATAACTGAAGCAATGCATGTAAGGACAAAAATGGAAGGTGCGAGACCTACTAAACTGATAAAATTATCCTTTTATGTTGGAGTACATGATGTCAAATGAGGCAAGGGAGGCATACCCATACCCGTCGAGATAAATGCGTACAAATAATAATTTTGAGCCCAACAATGTGGGACTGAGCTATAAAAGTACATGATACATGATATGCTGGCATCAATGGGCTAGAAAATAATACAATGATTCCATATACATAATGTGCCTGGAAAAACATAGGTTAGGACTGAATATAATATCATCTGAGTACATGAGACATAATTCCCTCAAGCTGACAAGGTGAGGGGGGATCGAAACCGAAGGAGCCCTGCTGAACAGGAAATGGCTCTGAAGATCTGAATGGATCATCTAAAGGAGACATGCATGATGTGGGTGTTGCAAGCGGTTGAAACCGAACCCATCATATTTGTATAACTATATATGAGGTTGGATCAACATTTGTGGTCATCCGGGCATGTGGGGGGCTACCTGAAAGGCCACCCCCTCATGAGGTTTGGAACCTCTCACATACACTCAGGAATCACTGGAACAAGCGTCTGGATCGCCGAACCATCAAGTGTATGAATCTCAATCATGCGATAAGGAGATGGCGTTGAGCACATGAGAAATAGCCAAGTCAAAGGGAAATGATGATTCCCTTTTCTTGATCCGAGGCACCAAACAAAGATGAAATCTAGAACCAAGGTACACCTCCCTCTAGACCACACTTATGGAATAAATGTGGTGAGGTCGAAAGAAGAGGGCCTGCCAGAGTTAAGGCAATAAGGAACCCTAACAAAAGCATGAGGAATTATAGTAGAGTGGTTGATGGACTGACATTAGGGATGATGATGGATGGAAACAAAATGAGGGGTGGAATTACGACTTCCCTTGTTAGAACATGATATGGATTTTTGATCTGGAAACAACCAACTCGATTATGAAGGGGATGATCAATGACTCAAATGGGGGTTTGGCAAAGACGAAGTAGTAGATCTAGAGACCAAATATGAATATAATGGGATGGATGTGACACAACGATGTATGGAACACTGTAACTAGACTTAAGGGGACTCAAAACATAATCCATAGATACAAGGGTGACTCATCTCGAATGTTCTGAACAAGGGTGACTTGATGATGCTGCCACTGTAGAAATTTCATGAATAATATGACACTTATTCATAGAGATTATCCTGATTATACACTATTTGCGGAATCATGCATAATACATAACCTCCTCTACGTTGATCATCAATTTAGTAGTATTCAGAAACATACACATGTGCACATTGAAGCAGCAATCACACATATCAACACAGTATGTACTCGGGGAAAGCATAAAGCTGAAAACCCCACAACTATCTGTATATTATATTGATTGAGATCATGTAACAATACACAGTACAATACTAGCTCCACCTATTACACACAATACAGCACATATCTGAATCAATCTCTAGCTCAAATCACCTCTGCTGCTTTCCTGCCTCCACTACGCAATCCTGCATAGAGAATACAACGAGAATGAATCTCTAAACACATATTTCCCTTGTGTGACACTACGCAATCCTCATTGGCAACTCAATCCCACTGATTGTACAAATCACATGCACAACTATAGTCACAACTGACAGTTGTGTTGCCCTTTCACTCACCTCTAACACTTGTCTCCACTGAACTATCCATGCACTGAGTTAACTGATGTATTCTTCAGTTG
>APFE030349751.1:33266-48784 GCA_000404065.3 Pinus taeda | reverse complement strand
ATTATTAAGAGCTTAATAATATTCGACTGTTTTCTATTTTAGCTGCAGTCTAAAAATAGACCCGCCCCAATATGTCTAAAAATAGAGGTCCATCTATTTTTACCAACTTGACCAATCATCCACAAATAGCATCCTGCAACTCATAGACCATGATCCATATGTCTAAAAATAAATATAATCTAAAAATAGACTTGCGCAAAAATAGCCTGCGGGCCCACTTAGTGAAGGCGACTTCTTTCCACTAAGCTCCATCATCTTGTCGCAATCTCAACAGTCATGTAGGGGAGGCTCAAAGGGGATTATAAAAACATGAGTGAATGATGGTTACTCATGAAAAAAATCGACATGTGAGATAACGAGCGCAAAGGTAAAGTGGTAGTAGAGTATAGATGGCTCAAATGAAGAAATTTGATTTTAAGAGGTAGCAAAGTGAGACCTCATGGAAAAAATGGCTTCCTGGTGAAGTGTCAGATTACCAAAAACAAAGGGATGCCCATTATAGAACTCGATGAGATCTTTCCAATGGTGTTTTTTTTTTGCTAAGTAAAGACTGAACTATTATATTAAAAAAGAGAAAAAAATATGTACCAGAGGTATACACCTCTGAGAGCCATGAAACAGCTCTCTGTCAAGAAATTGTCATTACATCAGAAGTTTCTTCTTGAAAGAGCCAGAAAAAACAAAACTTCAAAAGGATATGTTTGGAACAGGAATTGTCCCACCTGGACCAAAAACACAAGACTTGAATAGACCAGCAACCCACAAGGAGGATCCGACCACGAGGTCAGAGACTGAGTTTACAACGCTGCGACGCTTAAGAGAGCACGCTATCGAACCAGGACTGAACAGAGAAAATGCAAAAAGGAGGCGGTTTGCCTGAGTACAGGCTTACCCCAGAGAGGCTGGTGGTCATTTGCTGCTGCCCTTTTTCGCTTCAGCCTCGCGTGCCAAAGCTCGTTGCTTCCTTTCTTCAGCTGCCTGGATTGGGTCGGGCTCCCAGGAAACTTCGACACCAACAGGGACGTCCTCAATTCGGTCTTAGCCAGGCGGAAGTTTGAGGTAGAGTTTGTAGTCCAGCGAGTCTTCCTCTTCTGCAATACGCATGCCACTGCCAGTATAATCCATCTGAGTCTTCATAGAGCCTTCAACCGAGGCCATGGGAGTTTTGCGTTTTAGACTGCGCAGTTCTTGGGCAGCTTCTGCCTGCTCGGCCGAGGGAAAATCAATGCTGTCACCCTCCATGCGACTTTGAACCTCAGGGATGTAAGAGGTGTCCTGAGCTTTGGAAGAAGTATCAGAGGTGGTGGGCGTTTTCTCCCCTGAAGCCTGGTTGCTACTGTCATCCACCTCATCTTCCTCATCGAAGATGACTGTAATGCGGGCGCGAATAACTGGTTTGTTGGTCCGACGATGATAGCAAAGAGTAGCTATTTGGACCACATTGTCCAAATCCCCGGAAGGCGTAGAGGCACCAGAGGGAGGTGAAGCGCATGCTAAGGGAGAAATCCTTCTCGGACTGGGCGGAATTTTCTGTTTCGTGCCGCTGGACTGGCTAGAGTGCCCTCCCCTGCGAGGCGACTTATAACCACCGCGAGGAGCCATGAGAGGCGAGGAGAGCTTGACACGACTAAGCAAACAAGAATTGATAGAAATATACCTGCCCCCAATTCTGCAGCTGCCGCAAATCCCCTGCGCATTCGTCTGAGTAAAGCTCACAATTCTAACCACAGGGCAAGGAATGGCGACGCGGAAGGGAATTCCGTCTGCAGGAATGCTCTGAACAATGCCTTGGGCAGTCGCAGGGTTAGAAATAGAACCAGATCGCTTACCTGAACAGAGATAAGGAGGCGCCATGATGAAAGTTCTGGCCGCAGAGCTTCGGTAACCCGCTTGCCTTAAAGGCCTTTTAATGCTGCTGCCTGTACTAGAACCCAAAACGCAAACAAAACTCATGGCCACCACCTGGCGGGAGCGTGAAGCCATGTGGCTTGGGCGTGGGTATTTAATTCGTTGCATGTCAAACCATAACACCCGCATCCGGGTATCTTTCCAATGGTGTTGAAGTTTCATCAAATGGAGCTATTGTTTGGTCACAATGGGCGATGAAAAAACTGGGGTTTTTCCTATAAAAGGGTTTTTTTCCCCTATATCCAATTCATCTCCATAGTGATTTGTGGCGAATTTGGAGAGGAGGAGAAGGCCCTAAACCTTGTGGAGATTGTAGTGGACAAGCCAATTCTCGGAATCAGGATCTGCAAGTTGGAGGTAGGTGTCCTAGCCTTACTCATCATTTTTGGTGGATTAGACTTTCAGTGGTCCAAGTGGAGATTGGTAGCCACCTGCCAATTCGACTTGCACTCCCACCATTGTTTCTTTTATTTTTTCAGTTTCCTTAATTGTAGCACAATTTACTATTTTTAGCAGTTTTTTCCGGTCCTAAACTTCCAGAGCCGTTTTGAGGCCCTAAACGACATTTTTTTGGCAATCTATCACTAACGATTTTCAAACTAAAATTATATTTTTCGTTGTAGTCCTCAAAGAGATCTCTCCAACGGGTTATCATGCACATCAAATGGAGATAATATGACCAAGTCGCAACCCCGAGAATATGGTTATCCAACTCACCCCAACGGGGCCCGTAAACTCTTGGTGTTACGTCTCCTCAGGTTAGGGCTTTGGTTGTTTAGGGTTTGCTCTTATTGTTCAATAATAAAAAGGCCCTTGTGCCTCATTGTAACACAGTTCAGAGGGATGTAGCCACCACATCTCTTCTCAAAGATAAGTTGCCATCACTCGAGCTAGTCTTATTTCCATTCTATTTGTAAGCATATTTCAGTGTTTGATATTAATGAAATGAAGTGTTATTTCTATTGCATATTTGTATTTATGATTATATCTGTAATTTGTTGTGTTCCTGTTTAAATCTGGATCATTCAGATTAGGGTGTCAGTTCATTGTGGGGGACTCCTGCTCATCCTCACGGTCATTACACACTTTTATGGGTTTGTTCTGCATTTTGGAGCACAGAAATTGGGTCCCTAAGTGCATCCAGTGTAGTTTTGAGGTGAAAAAATTGTGTTCCGGGCTGAGAGGATAAGCATGACTGGTGGTCTTTTGTGAGCTGAAGCTAAGTACTAGACATGCATTCCTTTGACTTTGAACTGACAAAACATAATGGTATTTGGTAGGTATGTAAGAGCTAAAGGTGTCATGGGGAGAATAATATTTGGAGCCCCTTCATGCTGAGATTCATGGGAACCAAGCAGTGAGAGGGGTGTTGGCACAATATGGCGAGTTAAAGTTCTCTGAGAACCCTTTGATGAGGGTTGGTGAGCCCTTGATGTTGAGGATTGTGAATTACTGAGACTCGGATCAAGAGGTCTTTGTAGTATAGGGGCATGGGATCGAGATCATAATCTAAGACATATATTTTCTAATAGGATTTCCCCCCTTAAGGGTGGTATGGGAGATACATTCATTGATACCTCATGGGAGGCATATAGGTTAGTTTGTTGAGCACCACTGTGTACCGAGGAGTCATGGAAAGGGCACGACCATCCAAATCAGTGACCTAGAGAGGCTTGAGACACAATCTACAACCATAACAATGTTCCGGATCTTGGGTAGTCATGCCTTCCACCATATGACTGGGGGGTAGATGACATTGGTGGAGAGTGTGTTGGAAGGGACCTACTATGGGTGGGCCCAAATGATGTTGTCTTCATTGAAACGATAGTTGACACCATGCAGATGGAGGACCAATGATAATTGTTTGTTTGGGATAGTGTTATGCTAACCCTTCTTTGTGAAGATCCCCACTATTCGACCTCATGTACATATCCGTGATGGGGGCTCATAAGAGCCCAGGATGTGCCACTGGGGGCAGCTACTACGACAAGGTGGAGGAGGGGGAATTAGATGAGTGTTTCGAACTAAGTTTTTTTTCTCATTGGGTCTAGATGCCACTATACATAGATGATTATCTATATAGTGGCATGAACTATTAAGGGGATCCTGACTTACCACTTCCGCTAGGACAAGCCTAGGGTCTAGATGGTAAGTGAAATTTGCATTTATAGTTTAAGAAATATGTGTATATGGTATTGAATTCTAAACATGGTGGTGTGCATTTATAACACTGGTGAGGTTGGTAGGATATGTAGGACGAGCCACAGTGCCTGGAGCTACATGTCAAGGTGGGACCACATCACAGCAAAGGCCGGGGAGTGATTCTCTACTAGAGGATCTTTGACGTAGATTCTGACTGGGGTAATAGAACGCAAGTGGCATGAACTAGAAGATTGGTATACAGATGTGTACGGGTCTTCCCTCAGAGTGGCGAGGAATCACATAGTGCATTGCTATGGCCAATCAGGTAGTACAAGATCTACGAGTTGGTGGGATGGAGCCATTAGCTCGGGAGCCTCCAGATGATATTGATTAAGCATAGGGACATGTGGGTCCCTATTTTGTTTTATGATAACATGCGAATGAGCATGTTAGATGTATTTAGAGTATTGGAATCAAAACACTGGATTATGTTACATATTTATGGTTATGCATCTTTTTGTGACGATTTTGGTTCACCATTTGTTTATGGATGTCTTCTTGTATATGCATGTGATAAATTCCAATATAGAATATTATTTGCAATGGTATCTACATAGTGATTTTGGGTTCTACGAACATGATTGAATGTAATGGATTCAAATTCACACACCAAAAGCTTAACTCACAGATATTTTCTAAATAGGACAAGATTATACACGTGATAAACATCGTTCAATTGCATGACAAGTATGAAGGAATGAAGACAAACATGAAGGTGAAGGATACGATGATCAAGGGCATCAGCTATCAAACCTATCAAAACATCATATTCAACATGGTTATTGGTGGCAGATCCAATGAAAATGCCGTTTGAGTGGACTAATGAATGCAAGGGGGGTGAAAATGGCCCAAGTTGTCAAGGCTAGATTCTATGTGAAGTGACTCGCACCATCGAAATAACTGATAAGAGGTATGGATGATGGATCCATATTGAAGATGTAATAAGACAATGTATAACATGGTGGGGGATGTAAACTACCTAAATGTAAGAAGAAAGAAAGAAATACACACATTTTAATGGGAATCACTATGGGTAAAATTTCTTGAGGTAGAGTGCATTTCAAGGACTGGGAAGGATTTCTCCTTCTGGACCCTCTAAAAGGTATGCCCCTTTTCCCAAACACTTACAAATGATGCAAGGTCCTATCCATAATGGCTCAAAATCTATGTGCTCCGGGACATCATGAACACGGTCATAAACAAGAACAAGGTCACCTTCATGGAAGGTACAAGGGTGGAATTTTCGGTCATATTGAGCTTTGGTGCAATTTTTTTCCACTTCAATGGTTTGCAATGCAACACGACTGTCTTCATTGGCGTGCTCTGGCATGAGAAGTCATTGTTCTAAAGGTTGGGTGTTCAGGAGGAGTTCAATGGCAAGGTGGAGGGAGGGGATTTCACACTCGATTGGTAAGACTGCCCCCTCTTCGAAAACAAGATGGAAAGGAGTGAAACTAGTAGTGGTCTTGACAAAAGTTCTATAGGCCCACAAAGTAGGGAAGAGCATTGAATGCTAGTTAGTCTTGTGTTTATTCATTGTCTTTTGAAGCATAGTATTAAGGATTTTTTTAATAGCTTCAAATTGGCCATTGCCTTGGGGGTAATAAGACGATGAATATTGGTGTTCAAATCCCAATACAGAGGATATATCATCTTCAAAGTGCCATCCATAGTCAGATACCAATTGTTTTGGAACCCCAAATTCAGCAATAACATGGTTAAAGAAAAAGAGAGTTGCAGTAGCTGTGGTGTTATTGAACGTTGGCATGGCTTCAACCCATTTTGTGAAATATTCGATGACCACGATAATATACTTGGGTTATTAGTAGATGGGGGTCAAAACTCTATAAATTCAATAGCCCATTTAGAGAAAAGATGACTGCAATGATGGGATGGAAGGCAGAAAGTGGAGCTTGCACCTTAGGAGCGAATAATTGGAAATTGGGACAATGTTTGATTGCCTCAATACAATCACTAAAGAGAGAAATCCAAAATTACTCGCAACACATGATTTTCTAAGCAGTGACCATCTCAGATAGGTGACCACCACAAGTGCTGTCGTGGCAGGCATTGAGCACTTTCTCAGCTTCAACTTGGGTGAGACAATGATGGAGGACAATATCAACACCACGATGATAAAGATCATCACCGATGAGGAGGTAGTGAGGGGCTTGATGTTGAATACGTCGTCAATCATCACGAGTTAGGTGGGTGGCAAATTTATAGGTTCATAGATAGGTAAGGATGTCACAATACCAAGGATCATCCGTAGTAATGGAGAACAAGTGTTCATCTGGAAGGTCATCATTCACCGGCAGATTAAGCATACCAGTAGGTAATTCAAAAATGAGGTCAACAGGGGCTAAACCTTTCTTACTCTTGGTTGTGACCAATTCGAGATCCAATTCTTGAAGGATAATGATCCAATGGGCGTACTTCCCATTAATCCATCTACTCAACAAGAAATCCATGGGGTTCGAATTGGTCACGACTTTGGTGGTACACATAAAGATATAATGACAAAGCTTTTGAACAGAGAACATAACAGCCAATGCCAACTTTTCTTCATGTGAATATGACATAGGGGGACCGTTAAGGTTCTTATTTACATAATATATGACATGCTCATTTCATGCAGAATCTTCTTGTATGAGGACCCCAACGACCAAATAGGTGGATGCAAAGTTATACAAGATGAAATCCCTTTCAAAATTAGGTGGACTAACCAAGGGAGCATAAATGAGAGCATGTTTGAGGGCATCGAAAGACTGGTGAGCTTGGTCATCCCAAACAAATGAAATGTTAGATCGAAGGAGTCTAAGAAACCCATAATTTGTGGTGGCATAGTCAGGAACAAACCAGCGAAGAAAGTTAGCTTTGCCTTGGAGGCTTTGTAACTGAAAACGGGTATGAGGAGGAAGTTCGAGAATGGCTTGAACTTTGAGAGTGTCAAGAGTGATACCATCTTTGGACACAATGAATTCCAAAATTTGGTCAGCAGGAATGAAAAATACACACTTAAGGGGTTTGAGGCGAATGCTATACTTCTAACATCAAAGAAAAATGGTATGCAAATCATGAAGGTGTTGTGACCGAAGTTTGGAGCGATCAGTGAGAACATCTAGGTATGCAAGGATAATATGAGCCAAGTCATGAAAGTAGTAGGAAATGGCACACTGAAAAGTTTCCCCACCATTCTTTAGACCAAAAGGGATGACCTTATAAGAGAAAGTTCCCGATGGATTAGTGAAGGCGGTTTTAAGTTGATTGGCATAACGAACACATATCTAGCTATATCCAAAGAATCCATCCATAAAGGAAAGAACCTCATGCCCCACACACTCATCAATGACCTGGTTGATGAAGGGTGTGGGAAAGTTATCTATGGGACAAGCTTTCTTTAGATCACAGAAGTTTGTGATGACACGAATGGTGTCTTGTTTCTTAAGAATGCGAATATGATTGGAACCCCATGTGGTGTATTCAATGGGATAGATGAAACCAACTTGCTTGAACTTATCGATTTTAGCTTTAATAGCTTCATGTTTGGAAGGATGGATAGGCCTTTACTTTTTGCGTAGAGGTATGTCATCATGCCAAGTGTCGATATGATTTTCAACAATGTCGGGATCAAGTTCGGGAATCTAAGAATAAGACTAGGCAAAAACATCATGGAAGTATTTGAATAACTTGATGTAAGCATAAAATTCTTCCAAGATGCATTGTGCCCCCAAGATGATATTCTCTTCGATCCCTGGTTTATTCAAAATGTTAATTTTGATAGTAGTGGAAATGTTAGCCATATTTCCTTATTTAAAAGAATCTGGTGTAGGAATGGGATTTCTAAACCAATCGACTTAATAGTGAATGAATTCTTTTGACTCCACAACATATTTGTCATGGGTTTGCTGTGGAAGGAAGTACGTAAGATGGTGCATATCATCCCAAGGATAATTAGGAGTGACCATGGGTTCCATGTTGTCTTCATCAGAATGGAATATGGGTGGACTAAAGGAAGAGATACCATATGATGAAGAAGAGCTACTTGAGGCATATTCATGAGAGACAAGGTTCACATATGCAGCGACAAGGTGGGGAGACATATGACTAGTAGATGAAGTATATACCGATGTTGATATCGAGGTGTTGGTCAAAGAAGGTTCGACATAATCATAATAGGATACATCAAGGGTGTGCCAATGCATCGATCTCATGGATGATGACAGATAGAGAATAGTAGTAGCACTATCCTTCATCTCAACATCAGGGGGAGGGATTATTACATAGTATTTTGTCACACCTACTGCACTTCCCTGTGTCATACCCTGGAGTGCGAAAACCTTGACAATTATGCAGTGTACCCATCCTGATATGCTGTCTAGATACTCCCTGCAAAACTAATGAAAAGTTGCCTTGAGCTTTTCCTAAGAAAAATGAGCTCAAAACCCTAATTTCTGGGTCAGTGTGACTGTGACACTGACCTATCGTGCTGATGAAAGGTTGCACCATACTAGCCTCACGCTGGCAGTCTGGTTTTTAGCTAGATACTCGCGTTGATCCCTAAAAGGAAAGTTTTCCCAAAGAGGATAAGAAGCTTCGTGATATCGGGGCTTCCAGAATGACAAGTTGGAGGTTGTTCATTGTGGATGTGGTTGAATTCTCCTAATATTTCCCTTTGATCTTATCCCTATGAGCTTCCTCCTTGAGATGAGGACCTTCTCCTATGTTTGATGAGATCCTAACTCCCTCTCCCTGCCTATAAATTCATTCCCCTCCATTCCCAAATGGTTGGTCTTTGATTATTTGCACCCTTATGCTGAGATAGTGCCTACATGCTATTCATTTTGGCTTGGAGAAGGAGTGCTTGGAGAGCTTGAGATTGGACTTGGAAATTCACTCAATGAGGGCTTACTAACATCAAGGCCTAGGTTGTATGATTCCTCTTTCATTCATTAATATAAACAACTACTAGTTCACTTTCCATAAGTTCTTGTGTAAATGCTACATTTATCTTAATGCTCCTTGATCTATTAATTGGATTACATTCAATTATGCTTGTTGCACTTGTATTATTTGTTGTGTCTTTGGACTATTGTGTAGGTATTCAAACGCTGTAAGCAGTAAGGACTAAGCTTGGGGAGCAAGCGATCAATCTCTTCAAAAAAGGAGTGTGTTATAGCATCAGAACGAGTTAGATCTCCTTCCTCTTCTCTCATTTCGATTGTAATTTAGGAAAGTGTCTTGTAGATTGTCACGTTGGTTGCTAGTCCCACTCATTGGACTAGAGGGATCGTCTCTATACACAGAGAGGATTTACCTAGACAAAAAAATGGCGACTCCACTGGGGAAGCTGTAACCTTTTCATCCATTCCTTCGATCATATTCTCTGATGAGTTTGACCAACCATCATTTTCTTGGCTTGTGTGCATCACTGTAGATTTATACATTCACTGGTCTTTGCTTGAGAGTGTTGAGTCTGGTCTGATTTTGAAGATTTTTTTTATTTTTTCCTTATTTTCCTTGCCAATGTGTTTTCTGGTCTTACAGAAGCATTGCTAGCAATGCTTTTGAATTTACAATTGCAATGCTCTGACTTTCATCGCTCCTTTTCCTTTAACATGTGCGTTGATCCTAGAGGTTAAAATAAAATTAAGGTTTCTTCTTGTTTTTAGTGGATTTCAACGCCTATGAGTCATTTTTTAGTGTGATTACAGTGTGTTTGTCTTGATTGTTGTCCTTTAGTGGTTCCAATTGTCTCTTGGATTTTGTTGATGTGTGTTTCAAGCTTGATTTCCTTCTAGGGTTTCTAGGTTAGCCTTCACTTATCATTTGTCTTGTCTCTGTGAGATTGATGACCTCCATTTAGGAGTTTTACTCTGGTTAGGACGCCATCTTCAAGTTGCTTTTGGTTCATATTTGTGAAGCTATTTTCATTAGTATTGGATCACTTTTGTACTTTGAAAATTGATTTTGTTCCATTTTCAAGCGTGGATTACAGTTGTTTGCTTTGGTGTAGCTGAAAGTGAATGCTTTTTTGTTGAAAGGATTTCTTCATTTAAGTATTTTTGAAACGATTTGTATTTGAAACCAAAAAGTGAATGGAATTTTCATTTTCGCTATTTTGTATTCTATTTTTCCTTTGCTTATCCATTAGTTTTCATTTTGAATCAAAATGAAAGGAAAAGAGAAAAAGAATTAGTGCATCTTAGTGAAAGAAAAATATTTTTTATTTCTCATAGGATTTCATTTTGGCATTGCATTTGTTAGTGAAAGTGAAAGAGTAGTTTTCATTTTTACATCTTGCATTGGAAAAGTTAGGGTGTTATGTTTTGATGCATTTTTATTTATTGATGCATTTGTTTGGTTCTCTCTTCCTTCATTATTTTATCCTTCATCGAATGAAAATATTTCATTTTTCTCATTTAGTTGCATCATAGGAATTCAGGTTATGTCGTTGAGCCATAAAATTGAAACCTAATTCAAGATAAACTTAAAATTTACCTCAATTAACCTAAGGAGCATTTGTAACCTAACACAAATATCTAGAGGTCTAGGCTAGATACGTGTTCTAGTATATTTAAACATAATAGTTGTCATTAACTACCTGAATTATATCCCTGGGGTGAAATCTCGTTCCAGTATGGAAGTATATCGAAGGTTCCCTAGTACTTTCGGGTATATAGGAGGCACTTCAGTATGACAAGTATATGGGAACACTCCCACCGAATGGTTATGCATTAGGCAATGCTAACACAGACTTGTGCTCCACGTACCATCGAATATATATTTGGAGATCCCACTAGGTTGCTATCCTTTAGCCACAGGTAACCAAGTCAGTCGCCTTGTAAACGTGATACACTGAACACAACATTCGGGGAGATTGACCACTATACGTTAAGTCCTTGGTTTCGACTAAGGTGTATATCGTGGTTCACGGATACTTGGTAAACCCTCTTTCCTAGCTTACCCCTCTTTTATTTTTTTTTGTTAATTTCTAAAATCAGTTAATTGACCACAAAAAAACATCCTTCTTGTAGAAATACTCCTTAGTGGATCTTCAATTGATATTGATGGCAACATTTCCTGAGTTTACCAGTTAAGGAAACCCCTATGACAGGAATCTTAGTCCTGTTCCTTCTTTTGGAAATATTGGTGCTCCCTATATGGCAACATTATCCCTTCTTGGATTGACCATTGGTCTATCAATTTGATTATTTTAGACCTCGGTGATTCCGAGTGTCCAAACTTCTTTTCAACCGAGTTCTCCTCCTCCTGAACAACATCAACCTCTTGTTGATCCTAAAGTTGACCCTTCACCTTCTTCACCTTTTTCTTCATCCCACTCTTCATCTTCGCCTCGTGAAAGTCTGGATTCTAGTAACTAGGAAGCTAAGAAGAAGAAGAAGAGGATGAAGAAGAAGAAGCCAAATAAGAAAGGGGACAACCAAAAAATTATTGTTATAGATACAATTGATATAGAAAAATCTTCCAACCAACCCAGAAAAGTAAAATTACCTTGCATGACATGTAAAGGTGACCACCTTCTTCTAAATTGTCATGGTATTCCTAAGGTCTTAGAATTGTGGTCCACAGGTTCACATCAATGTTTGTTGCCAGCCTTTGGAGGTCATGTTGGTGATAAACCTTCAACTAGTAAAGCCCACGGGAAAACAGGAATTCAAATTTCTCTGTAAGTTGTGTGATGGTAATCATCCCATTCACCTTTGTCCTCTTATGGATGAAGCTTCCAAATAGTTGGAAAACCTTACATATTCCCAACCTTGTCTTCCAATTGGGTATCAGAAGCTTCCCCTGATCCTCTACTAGTTGATCAACTGATTGATCAAAATTCATCTTTGGTCAACCCCTCTCTCTCTGAATGTGAGTCTCATGAGTTTGTTCTCGACCAACTATTGGTTGAGAAAATGGTAGACCTGGCTCCACCTTTAGTTAACCGTACTTTTCTGGTAGAGAGTGAACCTCATACTGCTAAGGTTCTTCTGGTTTCTTCAATTTTGAATGAACTGGAGGAAAATCCTTTTGTTCTCGAGGTGCATGAAATTAGTTCTCCTGTTCCCATAGTGAAAGAGGGCATCTCTCACTTTCCTACGACACCCCCTTTGAGTAGTTTAGTCACTTATTTTGATTGGAGTCGACTGGAAGGATATTGCCTTCCGTCTTATGTGCCTTTCCAAATTACAATATTGGCTTACAATATGGACGTACCTAACACAGTCATAGACGAGGGTGCATCTGTTAGCATTTTTTCCTCAACTTCTTGGAAAGCTTTAGGTTCTCCTCAACTTGTCCCCGTCACCCAAAATCTATTATCTTTTGAATGATGAACCAATCAACCGTTAGGGATCCTTCTTAAGTTTCCCATTACTTTGGGAGGAAATACTATCTATATAGACGTGATGGTTGTCCAAGGTCCGTTGGATTTTAATCTACTCCTTGGTCATGTCTATGTTTATGTCATGGGAGATCTTGTCTTTTCCCTCTTTCGAGTGATGTGTTTCCTACATGCAAGAAGAATTGTGATCATTGATCAACTTACATTCATTGGTCCTAAATCAAATCCCAGTCAATCATCATCATTAAATGGTTCTTATGTGAAAGCGGTATCTCCCCTGCCACAGGTGAATTATGTGGCCATTTGTTCTATGCCCACATCTACTGATGATCTAGTAGGTGATGTAGTACGCCATGTACTGGGGGCATTGGAGCTTGATTTTTCATTTGGATCCCTGGACATGTATCCTTTCTAGAGTGTTGTTCCCCCACATGATCGGAACCTCTTGGAAGCCATGGCCTATTTCGGTCTGTGATCAAGTGCTTGGAGCAGATTTCCTTGTCTTGTGTCAAGCTTGTTAAAAAATGAAACAAGGACCATGAGGATAGTTATTTTACTATGTCAACCTCGTTAAAAAATGAAATAGGTTCTCATGAGCAGAGTTATTTTACTTGTGTCAAGATCATTAAAAAATGAAACAAGGTGTAATGAAAATGGTCCTTTTCTTGTGTCAAGCTCGTTAAAAAATGAAACAAATCCCTTTCCAATTTGAGTCTTTGATTAGATCTCGTAAAATCCTAGTCGAGTCTTTCAGTTGATCTCATAAGTGAACCTTCATTCCATCCACTTGTTAGTAACAAATAGTCTACTTAGGAGAATGAAATAACGCTTGGGGGGCATGTACCTCCAATTGAGTCATTATGTTGGGGGCATGCAAACTTATCTCAAGCTTAGTTTATCTTTGTTTTAAGCTTGTGTAAAAATGAAACCAAATCCAAGCATAGTTTTTTCCCATGTTTTAAGCTCATGAAAAATGAAACCATCTTCAATTATACTCAAGCATAGTTTCCCATGTTTCAAGTTTGTGTAAAAATGAAACCATTTCCCTTTTTACCTCTCGTGATTTCCTTTTTATCAGCCTATTTTGCTAGATAAGCCTTGGTTGTTTCATTCCATCGTCACCATCTCTTTGGACGATCATACACTTTCACTTTGTTGTTTTACCCTTGCCTGGGGAGCATGTGCAATGAATGGTCTTATTAGCCAGCCTCTTGACCTTTACATGTTTTGAGCAGTTCCATCATAACCAGAATCAATTGCTATCCTTTTATACCACTCGTTCCTCCAGGTGGAGTCCTTGTTCATCTCTTTTTAGACTCCAAAAATATGAAAATATTGTCGAGCACTTGTCTTCTCAAACTCGTAAAAGTAAATGAAAAGGCATCTACTTAGTATAAGTTTAACCCTTTTCTGGACTAAGATATACTATTGTATGAAAAGGAATACCTTAATCGAACATGGCTAAGAGGTTCTCTCGAATATTGTTTTCTACCTTTTCGGGTTCGAGAGACAAATTATGAAAAAGGGACATAATGGAGTTTTTTTCGTCTCTTTTTCAAAATCCCTAAATATGAATAAGACACCAAGTTACTCTTCCACCAGACTTGTAAAAATTAAACGATGAAAGACTTGTCACCATGACAAGACTGATTTTCTCCATCCTAGGACTCATAAAACTTGCTAGGATGGATTCATTCGAAGAATGAACTTATACGACAAGCATATGTTATCCCCTTCAAGATTGTGTTTAAAAATAATTGGGGTACTCACTAGAAATAATGGGGAAAAAGTGAAAGTGAAACATCTCTTGTATAGGCAGCATGTCAGTCTTGAACAAGACACTCATCTATTTCACATGTCGGGTTTAGAATAGCCTCACTCACTCACTTGTCCTCCTGAGTTTGGGTTATCCATTTTGCCTCTTATCTGACTATACCACCTTTTTGTCATGACCCTTGGTCCTATGTTGAGTCAAATGTTGCCACTCTCCAGAGTCATGTCATTGATATGTTCAAGAGAGGTTCTATCTACATTTTACTACCTATACATTATCTAACCTTTTGCCATAGTCCTGGATCATACTCGTTTATTTCGCTTGATTCCTTGCTTCATGTCGATGATGAGGGAATCATTATGGCCCTCCTTCGATGGGTCATTTCTTGTCGACTTCAGCTCATCATCCAGGAAGATGACATAGAAACTCTGTTTCAGTACCTTGGAGCTTGCATTCCTTAATGACAAGTTCTTCACATTCGATGATAGGTTTCATCATTGGACTTCGATCGAATGATTCCATGAGTGTTTGACTTCAACTTCATTTTCGCATTCATGGATTGTACTATCGTACCTTGAGAGACATTGTCCTTATTGGTGGTTTCTCTTGTGCCCGTTAATAGTTCACATTATTGGCCAGTATGCAGGTGGTTTTCTAGCATGTTCGACTTTGACACATCCATTCACATGTTATAATTCGTACTTTGATCGGGTTGGGATGGAGCGCAAGATCATGAGTTTTGTCTGATATAGCTCAGGCTGCATGGAATTATGTATTATTCATCATTGTATACATGTTTCCTCTATATGGATGGCTATGACCATAACGTGGGACCTTATATCTATGATGATGATGATCCTTCTATATCGGGTGGCTACGTCCATACCGTGGACCTTAGACTTTCAAACAATCCATTTCATTCGGATGCTTGCGCCCATACCGTGGATCTTTTCACATGATCCTTTCTATCCAGATGGATGTGTCCATACCGTGGATTCATGTTTTGATATACATGACAGAGGTATCAAATATGTATATGTATATGCATCCTTGATTTGTAGGTCTCCTGATGGTGTTTGTTCTACTCCTTGCACTAGCTTGTAAATCATCTCAACCATCACTCTGTTAGGCCCCTATACTACTAGTGTAACCCCTTATTGTTATTAGTACAAACCACTTATTATATTTATGTACCCATGTAGTGCCCATATTGTTACTATTGTGCCCCATAGAAACCCACTATTGTTATTATTGTGCCCTTACATTATTATTGTTATGTCG
>APFE030349751.1:2996-29409 GCA_000404065.3 Pinus taeda | reverse complement strand
CCCCTTGAAGAGGCTGAATTTTAAGGCGTTGATCTATCTTTTCTATCTTTTCTTGAGCTGGTTTCATAACACACTCCCTATTTTGCCTTCATGCTTTAGGGGGCATATGTTACACAATATTTTATCACACCCCTTACACTTCCCTTTTTCATACCCCAGAGTGCCAAAACCTTGACAACTATGCAGTGTACCCATCCTGATATGCAGTACAGATCCTACCTGCAAAACTAATGAAAATGTGCCTTGAGCCTTTCCTAAGAAAAATGAGCTTAAAACCCTAATTTATGGGTTAGCACGATTGTGACACTGCCCTCTCATGCTGATGGCAGGTTGCACCATACTAGCCTCGCATCGGCAGTGTGGTTTTTACCTGGATACTCACGTTGATCCCTAAAAGGCAAGTTTTCCCAAAGAGGACAAGAAGCTTTGTGATCTAGTGGCTTCCAGAACGACGAGCTAGATGTTGTTCATTATGGATGTGGTCTAATTCTCCCAATATTTCCCTTTGATCTTATCCCCATGAGCTTTCTCCTTAATATGAGGACCTTCCCCTATCTTTGGTGAGATCCTAAATCCCTCTCCTTGCCTATAAATTCATTCCACTCCATTCCCAAATGGTTGGTCTCTAATTATTTGCACTCTTATGCTGAGATAGTGCCTAAATTCTATTCATTTTATCTTGGACAAGGAGTTCCTGGAGAGCTTGAGATTGGACTTGGACATTCACTCAAGGAGGGTTTACTAACATCAAGGCATATGTTGTATGCTTCCTCTTTCATTCATTAATATATATAACTGCTGGTTCACATTCCATAAGTGCTTATGTCAATGTTGCATTTATCTTAATGCTTCTTGATATGTTAAGTGGATTACATTTGATTATGCTTGTTGCACTTGTATGATTTGTTGTGTCTTTGGCCTCTTGTGCAAGTATTCAAACACTGTGAGCAGTAAGGACTTAGCTTGAGGAGCAAGCGATCAAGATCTTCAACAAATGAATGTGTTATAGCATCAGAATGAGGTAGGTCTCCTTCCTCTTCTCTCATTTCGATTTTGATTTAGGAAAGTGTCTTGTAGATTCTCACGTTGGTTGCTAGTCCCACTCATTGGGCTAGAGGGATTGTCTTTGTCCTCAGAGAGGATTTACCTAGATAACAGGGATCACAATGTGTGGTTGAGAGACCTCCTATTTCGGTGTATAGGTGGGACTATAATCCATAGGTAGAGTGGTGGAATCACTACGAGCGACCTCTAATTGATGAAGCACTTGAAGTGTATCAAAAAAATATTCGAGACAGGGAAAACAATGAGAATAATGGCCGTAATTATCACACAAAGCACAAGGGTGATTTGTGCGTAATGATCTGTTCTTCTTAGCTGACTCAGCTAAGGTGACATGGACCTCCAGAATGTTAGAATCAGGGAAGGTATCGGAGACCAAATCCTTGACATGAGGGAGCTCAGGAAAATTATTGGTGGTATGACCAACAACATCACACAAAGGACATGAAGGAATAGGCTTTGGCGACTTAGGAGGAGCTAGAGTTGTCATGGTTTCCTTGTCTTTGGTTCCCTTTTTCTGGGCTTTCCGCCCCTTGCCAAATGCTTTCACAATAGGAGTAGGTTCTTGTTGAGGTTGCTATAAAACTAAAGCAAATACAAGGGTAGGAACAACAGGTTGGACTGGGGTCAAAGAAGTGTAAGGTTTGAGTTCATTGGGGGGGGGGGGGGGGGGTGTTTGTGGGAGGATCAATGTGCCAAACTAGGATCCCCGAGGTAGTTTTAGGAAAACTCAATGTGGCCATGACAGGTGTAGAATAAACCCCAGGGGATGGGAATAAGAACGATATCTGACAAGAAGGGTAATGGCCTAGAGGAACTGCTCCGATATGGTTAAGGCCGGGGGGAACGTTTCCATGTAGAAATGGGTTAGGAGAGATACTAGTAGGAGGAAATGGTCCTTGAGGAGTAGTACTGGGAGGCTGGGTTTAGTTAGGAACAATAGGTTGCAGAGGTGCTAGCTACTATGAAGGCATACCAGACCATTTGTGGGTGGCCCATGATGCTTAGAGCATGCAAGCATTGGATGAGCTAGGCTCAGAAGGAGTAGGTAGTGGACCATAATAAGAACAAAGAAAAGTGTAACCTTTGTAGACTCCTGGAGAGACAATGGTGAGGGACGAGAAATTCTTACTGTCGGTCACAAAGGAGTTGTTGGACTAAGGTGAAGTTTAGGATTTGGGATCGTAGTACATCAACTGATTGACGATGACAATCTTTCCATTGTGGGGAAAGCACATCTTATGGTGAACCACATATGTGACCATTGACATAGCATATGTATAACTACAAACCAAAAGGACTTTATAGTCTAAGGTAGCATCAATGAATTCAATGTCAATAGATATAGTCTTGCCGGAAACAATGATTTGATAGTTGCGATATAAGCCAAGGAGATGTGAGGGATGATTGTCTCAAGTGTAGAGAGCGATGATGGGGATAGTTCTAGGGAAACAATTTTCTTCCAAACACCAACGACCATTACATAGGTGGAGGTGCCTTTGTCTATGATACACCACTCAATAGTGATGTTTCTAATGGAGACTAGAATTTGAAAAGCAACGAATGAAGGTAGGGGAGGATTTTCCAAATTGTCAACATGAAAGACAATCATATGATAGTCTTCGGAATCCACAACACCCAAAGCATATAGTAGAGATTTATGTTGGGATTGACACATCTGGAGAACTTCTATCATTGACATGGTAGCAGGAAACTGCGTCAAGTCATCTACTATGATATAGGTATGGGAAGCTTTAGCAGAAGCAACATTTCATCGTAATGGACCTTTGGGTATGTTAACCAGGAAATCCCTTCTACAGATAGAAGCGATCCCTCTAGCTAAATGGGTGGCTCTAGTAACAACCGTGACAAAACAAGAAAACTTCCCTACCCTAAATCATAATGATAAATGAGAAAGGGAGATAGCCTACCTCTTTCCTATGCACTCGACCTTTGATGATGATCTTGATCCCTTAGCTCCCAGGCTTTCTCTTCGCTATTCCTTGTGTCCAAATACCTGCAAGAGAGATCAAAGGACAACAACAAGTGAGATCATAGCATATGCATTCCAGTATAAGTTATACAACAAATCAAGGAGTATTGTACTAACAAAACCATTATAGACAAACTTATGGGAAGTAAAATATGCTTTGTATTATTGATTAAATCAAAGAGGGAATAATACAATTGGTGCCTTGATGTTGAAGGCCTCGTTCAGGACGGTTCCTAGTCCAAGACAAACTTAACAAGCTCTCCTTTCCTCTCTCACCAAAATGGAAACATCTAAGCACAAATGAGCAAAAGAATGGAAACCGGCAATGACCAACCCATTAAGGAAAGTGAAGAACAAATTTATAGTGATGGAGAGGAGGTTAGAGATCCACCATAGGGGGGGTGAAGGTCCTTATCCCAAAGGTAAGATCTCTAAAGGTAGGATCAAAGGCTCTAAATGGGAGAACTCGACCATATCTTCATCCAACAATTACCAGCTCACCGTTCTCGAGGCTTCTAGTAAGAGAAGCTTCTGCTCCTTTTTTGGAGAAACTGCCTAAAGAGGATTAATGCGAATTTTCCTATCAAAAGTCGTGCTTCCAGCACTAGTCAATAGTTAGACAAAAGGTTACCAACATGGATTTTCCTACAAAAATTAGCATTGGTCTTGCAAATTAGGGTTTTTCACAAGTTTTTCCAGGATTACTTCAAGACATTAGTTCTCCATTTATTCAAGGATGTGTTCAGCATATAATTCATGGTGAATGAGTTTACACAACTTTTGTCGCTTTACGACATTTGTGATGGCAGTGGAACAAAGAATGACACTTCGGGTACAAAGTTGGGAGTGTGACAAAATATTGTGTAATGGATGCTCCCTAAAGTATGGAAGTAGAACAAGAAGTGATGGATAAGTTCTTTATTAGTTAAGGAAAGGAACTTGGAAGACCACTGTTAGGGGACCTACAAATCAAATATGACACAATATATGACATCTATGATATATACATATGCCTGATAATACATCTGAATAGGCATCAAAATATTATACATGAATCCACAGTATGGATGCAACCATCCATCTGAAAAGGATCATGTCTACGGATCCACGACATGGATGCAACCATCCATATGAAAAGGATCATGTATACAATAATGAATACTAAATAACTCCTCGCAACCTAGATTTTAACAGATGAGATCTAGGGTCTTCATCTCTACCCTGATCGAAGTACGAGTCTAACCATGTGAATAGATGTGACGATGTTGAACACTGTAGAAACCACCTGATTACTGATCAATAATGTAAACCGTTAACATGCGTGAGAGAAACCACCAATAATGACGATGGCCCTCAAGGTACACTAGTACAATCTATAAGTGTGAATATGTGAGCTGAAGTAAAAAAATTGTTGAATCATTCGATCGAAGGCCAATGATGTAAACTTGTTGTTGAACATGAAGAAATTTCCATGGATACATGTAAACTCCCAAGTACTAAAAAGGCATTTCTAAATCAACTTCCTAGACAATGAGCTGAAATCGACAGGAAGTGATCCGTCAAAGGAGGGTCATAATGTTTCCCACATCATTGAAACAAAACATAAGATATCTCAAAATGATAGGAGTGAATCAGGATTATTGTAGAGAAGGTCACACAGGTATAAGAGGTTTGACTTTTACAGATAGGACTCCTCTTAAACATATCGACGACATGACTCTAGTGTTCGGAAAAACTTGAATCAAAAGGGAATCGGGGGTCATGATGACAACAAGGGTAATCAAATAAGAGGAAAATGGATTTCCCAAACCCAGGAAGGAAAGTGGCAAAGAGAGGATATACCAAACCTGACATGAGATGTAGATGAGTGTCATGTTCAAGAGTGACATGTTGCCTTTACACAAAATACAGGACATGTTTACTTCCATTTTCCCCACTATCGCTAGCGAGTACCTCTTTATTTTTAATCACAACCTTGAAGAGGATACCATATGCTTAGCATATAATTTAATCCTTCAGAAGAATCCATCCTAGTAAGTTTAACAAGCCCTAGGAATGAGTAACTCAGTCTCGTCATGGTGACAAGTCTAGTGTCATTTAAGTTTTACGAGTCCGACGAAGGGGTAACTCGATGCCTTTTTCATGTTTAGAGAGTTTGAAAAAGAGGTAAAAAGGAAATTTTCAATGGTCCCTTTTCATTGATAGTCCCTCGAATCTGAAAAGGTATAAAATGATATTCGAGAGAATCCTTAGTCGTGGTCAACTAAGGTATTCCTTTTTCATACAAGAGTTTATCTCTATCCAGAAAAGGGTTAAAATTATATTGATTAAATGTATTTTCATTTACTTTTACAAGTTAGAAAAGGCAAGTGCTCAACAATATTTTCATATTTGGTGAGTCTAAAAGGAGCTAAAAGAGAACTCCTCCTATAGGAATGAGTGGTATAAAGGGTGGCGACTAGTTCCGATCATGATGGAATTTCTCAAAACAGGTAAAGGTCAATAGGATGGCTAATAAGACCACTCATTGTAGATGTTCCCAAGGCAAGGGTAAAACAACCAAGTGAAAGAATATGATTGGAAAAAGAGATGGTGATGATGGAATAAAAAAACAATGCTCATCCAACAAAACAGGCTAATAAAGATGGAAATCACGAGAGGTAAAATGGGAATGGTTTCATTTTTACACAAGATTTTAACATGGGAAACTATGCTTGAGTATACTTGAAGATGGTTTCATTTTTTTACAAGCTTGAAACATGAGAAAAAACTATGCTTGGATTTGGTTTCATTTTTACACAAGATTGAAATGGAAACAAACTATGCTTGAGAATGGTTTCATTTTTACACAAGCTTGAAACAGAAACAAACTATGCTTGAGATTGGTTTCATTTTTACACAAGCTTGAAACAAAGATAAACTAAGCTTGAGATGATTTTTCATTCCCCCAACATAATGACTCAATTCGAGGTACATGTGCCCCCCAGCTTCATTTAATTAAACTAAGCAGACTACTAGTTACTAACAGATGGATGGAATGAAGGTTCACTTATGAGATCAAGTGAAAGAATCGACTAAGAATTTGTGAGATCTAATCAAAGACTTAAATTGGAAGGGTATTTGTTTCATTTTTTAACAAGATTTAAATAGGAAAAGAACCATGTTGGGCGCAGGATCCCCCAAGGGAAGTTTTGGGGCTAAAAGCCCATATTTTGGTTAAAAGTTGTAAATCCGATGTAAAGACTCTACATTTTGTGGGCGCAGAGCACGCAGCTTGTAAATGAGTATTAGGGTTGTTCGCCCTCAATTTTGTAATGCAATGTTAGCTATAGAGATCTATCGATGGTTTTCGGACCATGGGATTGTATAAATAGAGCGAGGCTCTAGGTTGTAAAGAAATGAATTGGAATGATCTTGGAATAGAAGCATAGCGGGAGATCTAAGGGTAAAGTCTAGTGTTTGGGTCGTAGAGTAGGAGAAGGCGCTACAATTGAGTGCGCGGAAGCCTAAAAGTCTACAGCTGAGTGTGCGTACCCTTGCAACTGAGTGTGCAGGGCGAGTCGAGTCTGTAACTATTGAAGCATTAATAAAGAGAAGTTTTACATCAATTCTTTGTATTTATTTCCTATTTTTTGTATCGAATATATTGGGTATAAATTGCATTTCTATTGTCTATTTGGTGCACAAACATATATAACTATGTAGGTTAAGTGAATGTGAGTTAAAGTAACTGTTTATGCGAGGTTGACTAACATCTATAAGAGGATAAGTAAGCTATGCAGTGTAACTTGGGCAAATAGCGTAGATCGCTGCCATAGCAGCACGAAATCACCTCAGCCCCTAGTTAGGGTTGCACGAAGGACAATTATAGTAGATCGCGAAGGTATCATAGGTCTGTAGTGTGCGAAGTAACCTGTGTGAAGGTAGGCACCGTTGGACTAAATCAACCCCTTAGACATCTTGAGGGTGCAGAAAATTTGTTCCAGCATCCCCCCATACTGCTTCGGGTGAGACTTCATTCCACGCACTGCGGGCTGATGCCGAAAGGGCCAGTAATGTTGGGATTTGTATGGCTAATTAACTCCGAACCTAGGTTAGGCCCCATCAAGCCAACAAATGATTCCATTGCCGGGACCAAAATCTCAATAGAGATGTCTGATGTTGTAACATTGGAATCCAACTAAAAAATAAATTGAAGGTTGGTTGGACAAAAGAATTCATGAGTTTTCGGCGCAGGAAAACAAGAACCCGTAATTGACAAAAGAAGAGTGGTTAGACTACTACTTGTACACAGAGATCCACAAAATCTTCTTTGCGTCTTTCCCTACTTAGTTGTATGAGTGGATCGCGAAGCTAGTAGATAGCCAAGGAAGGTGGAAACTTGATAATCCTATTGTGTGGACCCCTGAATTAGTGCGAAGGTTAGAAGCATTGGAGGATAAGATCTCACGCGTCATTGATCACTAGCTCGGTCGAATTATAGGAGGATTCATTACTGAGTTTGCCGTTGACACTTCAGTTAGCTACAACGAGGCAGAGTGACACTTTATCAAGGGACTGCGAGATAAGTATGTAAAGTCTCTGAATACTTGGATTAAAATGATATTGTGCGAAAAGAGGGTTATGCAATTACCTTGATGTTTGGGGCTACACGAAGTGTAAAAACTTACAGGAACAAAGGAAATAAGGGACCAAAAAACAACCCCTTGACTTCACCTCCATGAGGAGACGAGGAAGAGCTCGTGAAGGTCTCTTTATGAAGTGTGATCCATTTGATAAGGCAAAGAATTGCGCAAATACCACCCCCACCCACACCACCACCAGCTTCACCACCTTCACCTCCATCTTCACCCATACCACCTTCGCCACCACCGCGAGTCAATATGGCAAGCATGATAAAGTTGCCTATGTTCAAGGGATTGGGAAATGAGGATCCAAACCAATTTTGGTTCATTGTAAGAGCCGTATGGGAAGCATAGGGAGTTACAAATGAAAATATAAATAACGTTAGCACCCTACAGGACTGCGCGCTGACCTGGTATATTAAGCACTCCAATGATAATCCAAATGCGGGAATCATGGATATTCGAGTAGTGCTAAACAAAGAATTTAGCATGTCGAAGTTTGGAGCATAGTTGATCATTGGATTCAAATGGATCATGATGCTACCAGGAGAGACTCCTTGGGAGTTGGATCAGAGGTTGAAGTGTACGATTCACGAAGGTAACATGAATCTGATGGATGGACAACATCATGAATGGTTTGTAGCATCGCTAATGCCACATTTAAGGAGTGCGCTATCGTAGCAGAAGTTAACGACTTAGGAAGAGGCCTTAGAGATCACGATGAGGCTACATGAGACCCCGATGTAGGATCCTAACTTAGGAGTTCAGCAAATCCACGCACAGCTGAAGAATTTATGCCTAGAGATGCAGAATCTGAAACAGGACAGAATAGCTCGACTTTACATACTTAAAAAGTCGTAGAGGCAACATTAAAAAGGCAACAAACAGATAGACAAATGTGGGGGGGGGGGGGGGGGGGGTGCTTTTGCACGTCGACCATGCTTGAGTGGCAGGGTTGAATAGAGGCTGTGGTAGGTAGCGTTGCTGGGAAGGACACAATGTTATTAGTGAGAACCGTAGCGTTTGGTGTAACGTTAGCCAGAACTCAACATTGAGCAGAAGAACGTAGTGTTGTTAGTGTGAGAACGCAGTGCAGATAAGGAGAAGAACTCAGTGAAGGAAAGGATAACGCGACAATTTTATTGTGGAGAACCTTGGATGTAGCATTGCTAAAGTGCCAAAGGTAGCGTTGTTGGGCAAGAATGCAGCCTTTAGTGGAGTGTTGTTGGAGGAATGGGCAGCATTGTTGTTGTATCAATTTTATATTTTGTATCTGGCTCTGTGTTTTCTTATATTGTTCTGCATTTGCTTTATGATATAATAAGATTACAGTATTATCATTAATTTCCAAGTTTTTATATATATATTGACATTAATGCCATATTGATTTAAACGTTGCAATTAATTCATCAAATATATATTATATACATATTATTAACATTATATATAACATATAATGAACATATATATATTGTAATTGTTTTCATCATTACATTGAAAGATACGTTTTGATTGCATGTTGATATTATTCATGGCATTTTAGGTTATAATCTTGTGGTTTTTTTGTTTGGTTTGTCCCTTTTTCTTTTTTTTTAATTGAGTTGGATGGAGAGTGTTTGTAATAAAATACAATCATTTATCTATTTTTGCAAGTCATTTCTAGTGTTATCTTATATTGAGTTGAGAAGATCATGCTCTCAGCTTATGTAAATTGTAATGAATCTATTTTATAATTCATCTTAGGTATCTGAATAGGTTTATTTTAATAGTTTTCTAGTGCGATCACTTTATTTACATATGTACTAAAGACACTTGCATATCTTCAAATTATTTTGGGATAGGAAATCTTCATCCTAAGATCACATACAGTTCTCCCTCCTCCAATTAGAATATTTTTAGCTCTTGATTAAGGACAAGGCTATCTTGTGCTTAATCAGAATAGGTTTCCTTTTATGTTTGTTTGCATAGTTGCATTTATTTTTCAAAAATCCTTGCGGAGGAGCTAATCGCAGTAGAAACTAGACTAAGCCCTAATTTAATTACATTTAAGAGGTCACGTTTTATAAAGTTATATCATATGGATGATTCTCTAATATTTAGTTTAATCACAAAACAACATCACTCTAAAAACAAATTAAAGATCATTCTTGTGCATATTGTACATACTTGTTTAGCTAGCATAGGCTAGGCTAACTTAGACTAGTACTAGGACACGAGTAACTGGAAATCCATTCAAACCAGTTAGAATTTCTATTACAAGATGAAAGTGTCTAATTGGGACTCTGATCGAGCAATTTTCTCACAGGTTAAGCGAGGACATTTCCAAGCATCAACAATACCACAACATGTGCAAGGCTTATTAATGTGAAGAGACTTGTTGTGCTTGGGTCAATTTCCCTGTGTTGTAGTATTTGATTTGTCACCTTGGTTGGAATTAGCCTTTTGACCTTGGTTTCCTTTTTTACCTTGAGGTTTAGCATTTTTCTTACCTTTACCTTTGTTTGTTTTTTTCATATTAGGGGGATTGGAAACATTTTGCTAAGCATATACTTGATCCTACTAAGGAAGTGCCTATTGAGGAATGGAAGGTTGAGGTGTTAGTGTTGGAGGGGCTGGAGCACTTGGTGCTAGATAAAGATAATAGGGGTGAACAACATGAGATGCCCCTAGTGTAAAATGACCACCAAGGTGAGTGTGGGGATCATTATGGATAACAATATATAAATAACCTGACTATGCGTAGATTAAGTCATACTAAATGGCCTTCTGAATGGCCTCTTCATAATTTCAATGGAATTTTGACATAAAATCCTTAGTGATGGGAGGAGGGATGTCAAAAAAAAATCCATAATGAAATGGTTATTGATTTTTGGAGCTTTACACAAGCTCCAATGTCTTTTCCACTCCTGAATGTGATCAATAATGTGAGTGGCGGTTGACTGAAGATATGTGGTTAAAATATCTTTACCAGTATCATGGTGGATAAGTAATTGAAATTATGAGAGAGTAGTGTTCACAATGGTAGCAAACACTTAGTGAGATCCTCAGGGCTAGTCAATAGACTATTTCACTGTAACACCCACCAATGTGCGTTGAAATAGCCAAAGACAGACAAAGTCTTCTGTAATGGAGTTAGATGAACACCATAAATGAAAAGACCTGGCAAGGTTAGATGGATATTCTCAATGATTCCCTTCAAACTAAGGAATATTCAAAGGAATTGTTGTTGGCATAGGAGGCCAATTTAGATCATGGAGGAGAGGATATTTGATGAGTTGGCTCAAATATGGTAAGCTCCAGCTAGCCATAAAGGTTAGAAATGGCTAAGTAATAATGTTTCCAAGAGGTACTCCTATATTGGCTTTGGGACTAGGACCCACATTATTACCAAAATTAGTGTCAAATTACCTCCATTGTTGGCTCCCAAAGTGGGATCGGTGTTGCCACTAGAGTTTACACCAACCATGTTAGCGGTTTTGGGTTTTGTATTTTCAAAAGTACATGAAGAACTAGAAGGCTTAGATGAGCTAGAGTCTAAATGTGGACTAGAGGCAGGAACCTTGAATCGTTGAGCAAGTGTAAGAGGATGTCCTCAAGGAAACTGAGGAAAAATACCTATTAGTATATGTGACTAATGCTTATTAAGCACAATGGTGTAAGAACAAAGATGAATATAATAGGCTAAATGAGGCGAAAAGTGAATCAAAGCAACAAACAACAAGAAGAAGAATATTTGAAGTGGTGCAATTTGTTTCGTAAATAATAGTTAATGGTACTCTAATTCAAGCAATTCCATCCTACAAAATAAATATGGGTCTAGCCTAAAAGATGGACTACAACACAAACAAGTCCTAAGTTATGTTTTAGATGGATTTCCAAACAACCAAGCTCCTAGATGGTTAAGCCTACAAGGTTGAGTGAAGGTATGAAGAGGCATGTTTGCTTCACAAAACCACCACCTATAGGGTGCTTTCACCTAAAAATATTGGCCACTAAGGTTACCTTCATCTAGTGGGGGTGAGAGAATCTTAGCTTCCGAGTGTCAATTTCAGAACCAGATTCCCAACCAAGAGTTTAGAACCTCAAGAGGAACTATCAGTATCCTCAATCTAAGCCTTACCCCCTCCACTGTTTTTTATTGCACACCGGTTTTGGTCATTTTATGGTTAAGGATTTAAATATCCCTAAAAATTCAACCAACTATGTCTCAATGTGTAGTGATCGACAGGTGTTTTTTGGATACCTATCCCACCGATCTTAACCTAACTAACAAATTGTTTTTGGTGTCCAAGTGGGTTTAATCAATGTTGGTTAATTTTAGGCTCTTAGCCTAGGGTCATGAACCAATATTTGTTTGCTTAATGGTGTGTAGGAGTGTGCAAGTGAATATTGTGTGCTAACTTGCAAATAAATAAATGCTTTTGCATAAAAGTAAATGAAATAAAATGCATAAACAATAAACAACTTCTTGTTAAAAAAAAAACATATTTACAAACAACAATATATTCCCATCCAGTTGTAAGCTTTAATGAAAAAAGGAGAGGTCATAGACAAGGCACAATGAGGCTATGAATGATGAAAACATAAACAAGAATGAAATGCAAGAAAACCTATTTTCTAACAACCATATAAATGTCGAACAATCAATAGAGAAATAATGGTTTCAGGGTTGTAACAAATTTGGAATAGATCTACCTAAAATATGGTTTAACAGAGCTATGTGGTGGGAGAACAAAATGAGACAATAAAGGGCTCTTTTTGTACACTCAAACTTTACTAAGAAAAGAAACTTTCATATCTAAATTAGATGGTGTTGACATAGGGTTTTCTTAGTCAAAGACAATAAACTCCCAATTCAAAATTTGGTTGGAGAATTACTAGAAACCATAAAATAGTTCCTTTCTTTGTGAAAATGTTAGAAAAATGTGTTGTTTTCGTGCCAAAATGCACCATCCCTACAAAAGTTTTCTTAAGGTCTCAAAATCACAAGAGGAAAATGGCTCAAGGCCTTGTTTAAAATGAGAATACACTAAGTGGTGCCATAATGTTCAGATGAAATGGGAAAAATCCAACCCAGTAATTCCCATGGCGGGCATAGGCAGGCAAGCAACACCAACAAAATTCCAACTAGGTGTGCATGCAGGCACGGGCAGAAGTAGCAGGCGTGCCAAGATCTGACAATGTGAACAAAGGCTGATCCAACAACCCACAATGCCCCACACTACCAAACCACATGAATATTAATGGGACAGGGGGCGTGTAGGTGGGCACAAATTTCCCTCCCATTCCCTCCACACCCCATAAAAACTTTCAATTTTAAGTTCGGAGGGCATACAAAGGGTACCATGTCGGACTCTCCAAATTAACTATATAGGTTGACTAACCCCTACCACATCTACATTGTTTCCATCCAGTCTGCCACATCAGCCCCCACCTATGTTGTACCATGTGCCACATCACCCTATGAATTCATGTTCTATTCCCAATCACTGCCTACCACATGGCACCACCCTAGCGACCCATGGTAGGGTCCACCCATTAGGATGACTTCATCATGACATAAGCCCTAAAAAATTTCCCCAATAATGTTTTGACTTGTGTCATTTAATTTTTTTATAAAAAGGGAACAATGGCCCATTTTGTCATCGTTCTTTTGATTCAACTTCCAACTCATACATTTAGTACACTCATCAATTCAACAAATCTCCAACTCAAAAGGCTCGAATTCGACCTCTCTAGGCCCATATCTTCAGTTCCAAACCATAAATCGTCTTCCCCTTTATGAATTTAACTTGATAAATCCCTGACGCAAGTCAAGTTCATGAAAACTTAGGCTCAAAAGAAACTTTATCTCTTCCCCATGAAGAAACATGCTCCTACTCATGAAAATTCAATTTTCAGTCAAATAACCTTCCTTCTCACAAAATTAACCTTGAAAACATTGTAATAAACTAAATTGCATCCAAGCAGCCCCAAAATTCTTCAATTTCGGTCTAAATTTCCATAAAACCCTTATTTCGACATTTGTGTGCATTAGGCAAACATTTTTCAACATTTTTAAAATAATTTTCCTTCTATCTCATTGGTCAATCTTGCTTAGCCACGTTGAACTTGCACATTTACTATTAAATACCACTTGAAAACCTCACCTTTGTCCTCCTCATTTCACCTCAATCAACTAATATCATTTCAGTAAATCCCACATTTCCAATGGCAAAGCACTAGTTCCAATTTCTTTTGATGTCCCTATTAATCTAGGTTGTCATTGATGTCAATGTAGCAGTGTTTGTGATGGAAAATTCTTTGATACATGATTGCCCATTGATGCCCATTGATCATAATGCTCAAAGTTTGATATATGATGATATGATGAGATGGAGAACCCAAGCGGATTGAACAGCAGGAGGTCAATTGAACAGCAACTGACATGTCAATTGAACAGCAAATGATGCAGGAGGTCAATTGATTAGCAATTGAACAGAAAATGACGCAGTAGATTGAGTAAAGCAACAGGAGCAAGAATCCAAAGAGTAAGATGAAGAGTTTATTGAAATCCATCAAAGAAACAAGTCACAGGAGGAACAGCTATCGGAAGAGCAGGGGTAGGAAAGTACGGACTTCCTTGATCATGGTTGAAGTCCCACACTCAATCCTAGCCATCAATATCATATTCAACCCTTAGGTCACAGTCAACTGTGGGGGTTAAGACCGGTTTTAATCCATGTCCCAGCCGAAGTCCCACAAATCCTCTGATTGCGATAACATTGTGGACCCGTTGCACCATTATAATACATCCTAAAGAAATATCGCATATGTCGCATATTGCAAGTCTTGAAGAGATGTAATGATGGTAAAACCTTCGATTGTGATATCATATTGTGGACCCACTACACCACTATAACATGACTTTATACAATTTCGCATCCACAGTATCCCTAGTTTCTAAGGGATCTCAAACCGCCGATTGCGATTAAAGGTGGTGACGTGGCATGTGGGACCTCCATATGGGTAATGTATCTTAGGCATCTTTCACAAAGAAGAGGTAACAGTTCACAACTCGTGAACTTGAAGGAACAGAGGAAGCTGGAAGGTCAAGCAAACGAAAGAAGAAGTCGAAAGATCAAGAAGCCAAAGGTCTGGAAGACAATGAAGGTACAAAATAAATCAAAGATTGAGTGAGAGAGTAGCAAGCAGAAGGACAGAAGGAAGTTGAAGGTCCAGTAGGACAAGAGAAAGCCGAAGGACGAAACATTTTATTGATTGGGTTAATCTTTAAAAAGGCTTAGACCTGTGATAAATTTGTTGATGGAAGAAGCATAGAATGTAATTTTGAAGAATAGTTCTATGAAAGGAAATAAAGTTTCATCTATCATCATTTGAAGGGAGTAGTAGACAGCACCAACATTTGAAGACAGGTTGTCATTGATGTAGTAGTGAAGCTGTAGATTGACAAAACACAGTGAAGAATATTTTGAGAGCAGTGTAATACAATCAAAACATTCCTTGACAAAGCAAAACTATAGGGTTGGATCACTTGGGGTTGCTGCCTCAGAATTGGAAGGATTGGTGTCCTTGGAGTTGGTGCTCCTAAACACAAGGTTGGTGCCTTGAGAAGATAGGGTTGGAGCCCTAGAGGTTGAAGCCTCACAAATGACCAAGTTGGTGCTTGGAAACAGAATGGAAACTTATATATATTGTACCTGATTTATTGTAAAGATTATATTAATAAAAGCATTTATTCCTATTAACACATATTTCATCAAATTTGGAACTAAATAGTGGATCTATAATTTCAAAATAAGCAAAAAACTCAATTCTAGTGATGTCCTTGTAATATTTTTTTCCAATTTTAATGAAATATGTGTTCATTGCTCATTTTGTGTTCTAAATATAAATAATTTAACTGGTAAAAATAACAATTGAAAATAAATATTGATTCACCCCCCTCTCAGTATTTCCAATAGTCCCAATTGATGAAGATTCCAAAGACCATGATTTAAATGACCAAGACCCTGTCATAATCGCCTTTGTTATAAGAAAGACCATCTAGCTGGTATGAAATAACTTTGATATTATAGGGGACCACAACAATTTATTTGAATCAAACTTGGTCCTAGCAGTGATTCCACAAGTGTACCATTTCCCAGAAATGGTATCATGGTGTGTCAACAGATATCAACCAAGTCATATAGTCATCATCTCTTCTCAAGGAGACAAGGAATTTATCAAGATTACACCAGAGGAAATTGCATATATGTTTTCATTTCCTAACAAAGTAGGTATGTGAAAGCTAGACAAATAGATGTTAGAAAGGAAATGGAAGAACCTCTCCCCAGAGGTAAAAATACGTATTATCAATGCAAATGTCAAAGGAGTAGTTGTCACTTTTGAACATCCTCCCTACCCTATCATGGTGTTTGATTCTATGCCAAAAATATCATTTTCTATGATTTACCAAGTCCTTGATATCAACATTGATGTCCATATAACTAATATAGTCATAGGTTTCTTATTCACCTTATGTCACCCAGTCACAAAGGCTTGTACAAAATATGATTTTCCTCAGTTCTTGTCAAATGAAATTCATTCCCAACTAATAGAGTTTGAAGAAGGGAGGTATTTCCACTATCAATCTTACCTTGTCCATTTGTTTATTCACCAAAATTATTCCTACCTCGAGAACCTAAAGGCTAAGATGGTTGGTGAACAAAATGCCATTTTACCTATTTTTGAGTGGTTTCCTATGGTGATTAAGCCAAAAAATGACCAATTTTTTTCAAATATGTGTCATCATTTGTGTTTGCTTTCTATATGTTATTCCATGGTGAACCCTTACCTAGAGCCCATGTGTTCCTTAGGGAGAAATTGTATTTCAAACCCAATACTAGAGTAGGTGATTAGTACCTCTTCCAAGAGTATACAATCATCAAAGTTTATGGATTTGAAGACAAGCCATACTAGTTGTCACATTCCTAACTCCCCACATCTTTGCACTAGAATATATAAGACAAAGTTTCAACATTAACAGTTTACATTTCACTTCCGAGAAGGAAACTATGACTTTCAACCTCCCTCGTGAGGTGGGGTCATATGTGGTTAATACAAGGAGTGTCTTCAATCTAGTTGATAAGATCTTGAAAAGTTTTGATTTCTCACATGAAGGAGCATGGAAATATGATCCTCACAACATCATTTATGAAAGAAGAAAGGATAAGGAGAGAGAAACTCATAAGCATGAATCCAATCCCATAGTAGATGGTTGTGCAAATAATCTACTTGGGAGGAGGTTAAAGCAATTTTACATCCTCTAGAGTCAAGTACATCTCGCCTCTCGTGGAAGAAAAGAGTCACATCAGAGCCTATGGACATTGATCAAGGAGAGGATCCTATCTCCAAGAAGGCTAAGGGAGAGTAAGTGGAAGGAGATGATAAATATGATGAAGATGATGAAGATACAACATATCAAGCATTGGTGCTATATAATAGCTAGCTAGTGGCACAGTCAAATCCAACTTTTACTATTGAACATATGACCTCCTCTAAGTCACCATCTAAGGCAAAAAATCCAGGTGAGGTCTCTAAGCCTGGCTAGATGTCAGTTGTGGAGTAGTTTCAGGTAATGGATAAAAAATCGACCAAAGAAAGGAAAAGAGCTATACAGATAGTTGAAAATCAACCACTCCCCAGGATGCAGGTCAAGAGTGCATTAGACCATGAAATGGGAGTGTCAAATTGGCAGTGTTGCAATCTAAGGTAGATACAGCCAGGTCCATGGAGGAATATGAATTTCATCAGATGTCCTTGTTAATTTATCATTTTCCATCCGCAGGTATCATGGAAATAGACATGCAAGTAACTCATACGATGCATAGGACAAATGCCACAACCAGGAAATTACATGAAATGTGTAATAAAGCAAGTGGACAATTGAAATATGAGAGAATGGTATGTAAATACAGAAATATTAAGATAAGAATATGGAGGATAAAATCACCCATTTGGCTACATATATTCATGAAATCAAGCAATATAAGACTATGTTGGATGACAAAGAAAGAGTGATAACTTCCATGAAAAAGTGGCTTAAGATTCTAGATGCACATCTCTTGCAAACTGATGAGTTGGTAGAGGCAAGGAAAGATAATTAGGAGCTAAAGAAAAAAATCCATGATATGTTAATTAAGAATAAAAATACAAATACCAAGTTGTGCTACTAGAGCCACAAGTTGAAGGGGTGAAATAAAATACAATTGATACATCTTAGTCCAACCATGCTCCAAATTTTCTAGATAGACTGGTTGAATCAATGACAATTTCAAAGGATTCCAAGAATTACAAATTTTACTCTCTAATCGAGAGCGAGAATTGAAGAAAGAAGAGGTCCTGGAGAGCACGTAAATAGAGATATACCAGAAGCAAGAAGATTATCAACAAATAAAAGAAGAGTTAGATGTGTTGAGAATGAAACACCCAAGTAAATCCTCTTTTAAAGCTACAAGAGGAATCATATGGGATAGATTAATGAAGACAATAGAAAAGTACCAAGGTCATATGGATCTAATTCAAGAAAATATAGAAATTGTCAGAAAGGTTAATAAGCAAATGAACACAATAAATAATGCTATAGTGATTTCCCCCACCAAATCCAAAGTGACAATAAATTTCTTAAATAGCATGTCCAAAGAAGATGTAACCAAAGAAAATATTGATAGATCTAGGATGGTAGTAAGAGAAAACCAAATCAAAAGGAAGAAAAAATTAGTGACAATGGTGGATAAGAAGGCAGGGTGCACTGGCAAAGGAGATACAAGGATTCAAAGATAAATGTGGTGTTTTATATAAGAGGAAATTCCCATCGTTATTTGATGGCAATGGAGGCTTATATTCCAAGGAGTCTCTCATGAAGAACCTACTTGAAATCATAAATGATTAGAAAGGTTTTGGGGAAGAGGACCGCGCTATGAAAGTAAAGGATATTGCTAAATTATATATAGATCATTTTGAAGTTTTGTTAATTCTAACAAAAATCTTCAAGGAATAGGACCCAGTGGACTATGATGAAATCACTAACCTGGATGGATCCATCTTCGATGCGAAGGCATGTGATGTTCTATTTGGAAAAGAGTGGAAAGGATTGATGGATATCTATAGTTTGGCCACTTAAAGAGTGTCGATATAGTCCCATGTTGGAGGATTGATGCCGCAAGCATCTTTGACAGAGGTAGGTTCAATTTCTAGGCCACCCTAAAAACAACAAGCACATCCATAGATACAACCATAAGTTCTAGGTCAACCATGTCAGCCCCCATTAGAGACCCAACCGAGGTGATGCACACCCCTCTCATCCAACACATATGCACAAAAAATAGTGATAAATACATTAAACCAAGCCAGATGTGACTCACCCTATCACTAGAGACTTCTAACACATTACATATGGAAACTTCTAGGAGAAGTTAGTTACAAAACTGCTAATTGTTTGCAAATATTTCTAGTGGTTATTAAATATTGCTAGTAGTTTAGGGTTAGGGATTTGGGTCTTGAGAGCCTATATATAGGCCTCATTTTGATGTAATTAGAAGAAGAAGAAATTGACGTACTAAAACTTTGTCAAAAAAAATTGGAAATTGTTCGGACATGTGGAAGCTATTGTAAGGGGGAAATTCTAAAGTGCATGTTGGGTTTTCAGTGCTTCTCTTTCCATGTAATTCTAAAACTCCACTTGTAATTTGAATTGTACAATATATTAATATAGTTACAGAAGTTATTCATGGAAAATTGTGTTGTTTTACTTGATGCTAGTATGGAATTGATTGCAATTGTGTAAATTAAAGGAAACCTAGAATCTGTTTGATTGTTTTCTTTAATTTCTATGAATTTTATCGAGGTCACATGGAGTATCTTTTTTTTTATGAGTATTCGTATGGGCTGAAAATGAAAAGCATTAAATTCAAATTACTATGTTTTCACAGTTGAATTCTTAATTACTCAACTGTTATTCTAAGAATGGATTCTTAATTGTCCACCTTAGCTAGCTGAAATTTGTTCTCCATATTTTATATTTTCTTATTAAAACCCAGGGTGCATGAATGCTTAGACTTGAAAATATGTAGAAAAATATCCAACAAAATTAAAACAAACTTTGGTGCTTTCATACATAATTTTCCAACAGAAACAAAACCCTTAAAAACAAAAAATTAAAATTAAATTGGATGTTCCCAGGCTCTGCATTGTAGCACAACACAATGTGACTATCGGACCCCAACAAACTAATTAGGTCTAATAACAAACCATATACAGAGGGGTACCCAGAACCCCATAGTAATTGAAAACCGAAAATAAAAAATAAAAAATAAAATGAAAAAGTTTTTAACTATTGTAGAAAATATACCTAGAAGTGTGTTCTTATCGCAGCTTCTCCAAGGATTTTCTACATTGATGCTAGTACTGGGAAAAAAGCGCATTGTGTAACTCACTTTTGGCCCAAAAATCTGTGTTCCACTCTTAAGGTCAATTTTGGTCCAAGGTTTATCTTGGATTATTTCATTTTCTAGATGGATAAGACTTTTGAGTTGTAGGACATGAAAAAAAAAAAAAATAATCTCCAAAATAATCACAAAATTAAAAAACAAGGAAAATAATAATACAAAAAAACCACTAGAATTTGATGTTCAACTCCCTAGTAGAATCATCATTTGTTAGTTAATTTCCTACACAATTGTTAGAAAAAAACCTTTCCATTGTGGTTCTAAGGTGGAGTTTAAAACCCTAAAATGGTAATGTTGAATGTGTTTATACCAAATCTACAAATTTAGAAATAAAATAAGTGAAAGTGTGTAGTAGTAAATAGAACTTGGAAACAAAAACAAAATTACAATACTCTCATGTCTAATGAAAACTCTTTTATTGTTAAATGGAAATATAGCACCTGTGGAGGAAGATGCACAAAAGTGAATTGCAATGTCCTCCTCTTTGGGAGGGTTCTATTATCCCCTTCCCATAGTTATAGTGGCTCCTTCATTACAATGTATGCGGAGAGAAGAAATGTTTTGATAAAATTTTCATGGATAGATCAAATGGAAAATAAGAAAAGGTTTGATGATGAAGTGGTTATGGTAAAACTGAGTGGAGAAAACATCTCTATTCATAATAAAATGTTGGGTTAGATTTGATATGGAAAAATAATAAAATATTTGTTGGACCAAATCAATATCTAACCAATTTTGATATTTTATTATTATTTGTGAGAGGAAAAGATGAAAGAAATAGTCAAAAAACTTCATTTAGATAAATAACTCAAAAAAAAATGATTCATTGAGTTAATTAATAAAAATAGGAAAAATAATAATTAATAAACACATGGGTTTATTAAATTACTTCCGGGTGAAATAGTCAAATGTGTTAGAAATAATTATTAAATAACGATTTAATAAATTATTCCAAAGAGAATGTTGAAAGGATTGAGTAATTAAAAAATAAATATTTTGTTAAATTATTCTTATGGAATTTGAAAATGTGAGTAAAAATATTTTTAATTATTTTCCCTTTAATGAGTAAAATATGACAAATAACATAAAATTAATGAACTACTGAGTTATTCTCATTTGGTAAATTAATTAAATGAATATAACTTAGGAAAAATGGTTCCTTAGGCTATTTCCTAAGGTGAAAGTGGGTTTTAATGTGTATAACCCATACTACATGGTGTATTTCGATCAACCTAGTGAATCACAACTAGGTATTCACTTTTTAGGTGATAACACAGTTCAATATAATTTCAAAGATATGCTCTAACAAGGTTAGGGTTCCTAAATGATCCTAACATATGATTCAAATATGTTAGCTTGGACTTTTTTCTATAACTTTTTTCTTTTGATGTATCAGACTCTGAAATATGAAGGAGACAAAATAGAGATATATAGGTACCTTTGGTAGGAATTTTAGAATTTGTTTCACTATAATTTTGGAGATATTCCCTGTGGAAGTTAGGATTACTAAATAGTCCTAAAATTGTCTTCAAATACGTACATTTGGAATTTTTGTGATAACTTATTTTCTATGAATTTTTAGATTATGAAAATTTCAAAGATCTAAAGAGACATACATAACTACCTCAAGTAAAAATTTCCTAGTCAGATTTGAAAAATTAGATATGTTGAATGTTGTGCAATTTTTTTTGGGAAGAATCCAAAATAATAAGTTTTCGGAGAAGCAGACTTGGTGAAGGCAGAAGCAACAAGTAGACCTATTGAAGGTAGAAGCATCAAGTAGACCCAATGAAGGAAGAAGAAGCTAACAGGCCTAGTGAATGCATAAGTAGCAAGCAGACTTAGTGATGATTGGTGTCTATAGTAGTTCGGTGCCTACAAATATTCGTAGTAGTGGGGATTGGTGTCTCATATAGGTTAGTGCCTACAAATGTTACAGAAGATGGGATTGATGTCTCTTGCAGATTGGTTTATACAAATCATGTAGTAGATGGGATTGGTGTCTCATTTAGGTTAGATCCTATAAATATTGCAACAAAGAGAATTGATGTCTCCTATAGGTTGGTTCCTACAAATCTTGCATTAGAGGGGATTGGTGTCTCTTGTAGGTTGGTGCCTACAAATCTTGCAACAAGGGAAATTCATGTCTCCTATAGGTTGGTACCTACAAATTTTGTAATAACAGATTGGTGCATACAAAGTTTGTATTAGTAGGTTCATGCTTACAAAGACATGTTTTAAATAAGTTTTCATTTATATCTTGTTTTCCATATGTGATATTGTTTGGTTATGATTCATGAATTTTTAAATATATAAGAAATTTTTTTATACTAATGATGAGTCGTAGTATTGAAAAAAGAATGTTGTAACTCCCAAGGCTACCAATTTTAATTATGCATCCAGAGTTTGTACAAACTTAAGAGGTGTCAATACTATGTGTGCAACATGCAATGTGTCCTTTCACTGATTTGAGCAATGAATTGAATTGAGATGTACATAGACCTCTTTGTAAAATATAAAATAGGAAAACTACTTAGCTTATATTTCCAATAAAAGAGATGAATGAAGCATAAGTTGTTCTACTGCATGAAAGAAACACTAATCCATTTTCATCAAGTAAATGCCAAAAAAAAAATAACTAATCTATTTTGAAAAAGGTAAACAACAAGAAAGTAACCCTAAGTTAATTGCATGAAAGTAAATTCTAGAAATTAACTTTGATCTATATTACAAGAAACAAATCTATGATATTGCAAACAAGTAAAATTCTAGTATACTTGTAGAAACAATTAAGTGCTCAAGAGCGTTAGAGATAAACTACTTTCATTTTATTTAACACATAACCAAAACAATATACCCTAGTTGTGGGATTAAATCTATAGCTATGTAAGTAAAACATATAGAGACTCTATGGTATTCTCAAGTTCATGTTCAATTCCCATAGGACGTAGTGGAGTGATGAGAAGTAAAAAACAAGCTTTAGAGGCAATTTTGGACGTGTTCTGAAGAATTCTATGTGTAGTGGTGTGTTTGTTGCTTGTGATTACCAAGGACACCTTCCTTAGAGTTGGTTGTTACCTACAAGGAGCATACAAGTAATTGGCTGTTGTAAGTGGACAAACATGCATAAACAAATCATTGAAAAGTAATGGAAACAATGCATGAAGGAACATAAACTAAAAATTATACTAAATAATACATAAACAAGCTTAATGAAGCAAACAAAATCAACAAGAGTTAGGAAAAGGGTCCCCTTTGTTGACTGTTGAAGGTAAAAGAGTTACAATGGAAGTGAAAAAGACACTTGAAGGTAATTGTTTAAGAAATGGTGCTAAAAAACTCTCAACAAGGATTTCCCTCTCAAATCTCCTTGCAAGCTCTCTCTCTCTCTCTCTCAAAGAAGTACAGAAGACACTCTCATTGATGGAATATTTTTCTCAATAGTATGTGTGATTGCTAGGGAGCAATTTTGGCAGCATAACAATTTTCTACTTCTTATTTATTGGCTCTCTATGAACTTGTATTTAGATATTTTTTTGGACACTCCTTCCCTCCTTGGCTCATCATTGTGGTTGTTCACCTCATAAATGAGATGAGAGCTACCATATCCATGTCTTTAAGGCTTCTTGGGGCTCAAGGCTTGAATTTGTCAGTCCATCATGTCAAGAGTTGGAGTGTTCTTCAAGATAGTTTGCGACCCAAGGTGCTGATTGGATTGTTTGTGACTACATGACTATCAAAGAAATGGCCACGGGACTGTTAATTCTCAGTAATGGTGCACCCACACGGTTCAATTTTTTAACTTGAAACTTAGGATAATTTTTAATTTTTCGTCTTCATGGTGTTTTTAAGCTCAAAATGTAACCTTTGTCTGTGTTGATCACTGACTTTGAGTGTCTTCTAGTGTGTACAGATGAGTGTACGATTTTCACATGATAATAGTTTCCCCTGATGTATGAGGTTAGGAGCAAGCGTATAGCCAAAATACATCACTTTTTTTGTTGATATGACTAAGAGTCTTCCTAACTTCTTGAGAGATAGAGAATCTTATTGTGGAGATGATTAGGGAAAATCCTTGACTGAGAACCAAAGAGAACCATACTTGGCAAAAATACTGATACAAAAATGTTTGTACGAGGCAGGAATATTCACTTCTTGTTATGATGATAATGACTAAGCATTACAATCATACATGAAACAGTCCTATCAAGTCAATGTTGATGTGACTGACATGTTGATGGCTGATGGTGATAACTGCTTACACCCTCAGGGGTGTCTCTGACAAATAGATCGAACTGGGTACCCCCATGCATCAATGGTGAAGCATTGCTAAATGAGGTGCTAAGGGATGCATGCGTCTTCAAATCTAGGTACCTTCCATGCATCGAAATATAAGCATTGTGGAATGAGGTGCTAAGGGATGCATGCGTCTTTGACTAAATGAGAGAAATGCAACGGTCACAAAGTACGATACTACCATAACATCAATGGGAAATAGTGATTCCCACTATGCCACCCAATGTTGTCCCTTAAGGGGGGCAGAAACCAAGATATTGCTTCAATCCTGGAAGATAAGTGTTGAAGTCGACAGGAAAGAAGCTTCAATCACCCAAAAAGATGAACCGTGGAATCATTGTGAAGGAATAAAGTTGGTTGTAATATATAATGTGTCATAAAAGCATGATAATAAGAGATTACAACACGAGTGGACACGAAAAACTACCCATGGTTGGTGTTGTAATGCGAGTAGCGAAAATCAAAACAATTTTTCTAGGGGAAATTCCCCTATAGTCGATAGGACATCAAAGGTGGGTATGAATATGTTCTCAATTTCATGGTCGATAATGAATGAATATGGGTCATGGTGTGGTGATGAAAGCAAGCTCCAACCAAGGGAGACTAGGGACTGTCGTTGGGTAATTGACACAAAAATATGGGTGAAAATCATTTTCCTTAAAAAAAATTGTACAATTTTTAAAAGGATGTAAAAGTGGTTTGGGATGTACAAACATGGAGACGAGTGCCCCAAAAAAATAGTGGCCCACGTAATGATGCAGGTGGCCTTTTGTTGAGGGTGTGGGCTCCATTGGTCGGTCTCGGTGTGAGGTTGATGAGGTGGAGGAACCAACGTAGATGGGTTATGGTCATATGGATGGGTGATAGGCCAAATGTAAAATGCAAGTGTGCATTCAATTCAATCTCAGAATGAATAAATTTGTTCTCCTGGGAGGGGGGTTGGTGAGCACTGATTAAAGAAGAGAAGAAAGAGGATGATCTTCAATACATGTATATGACATGGCTTCTGTTCCTGGGAGAATGGTCATGGATCCCAATAGTGTAAGGTGAACTATAAAATGAGGTGATCCATGTAGGGGAAGTTCTATCGACTGACATAAACATTTATGTTAAAATTGGCAACTAGGGCCAAACTCCATGTGGGTCATCTTATTCATGGCTGATAATATTTTTACTATATTCCTCTTATCGAGAGGTGTAGGATTGATCTAAATATCATCCGATTCCGATAAGTATTTATGGAGATATGAATTTATTTTGATTATGGAATTATTATCAAGCTGACCTACAACTCATGTAGGCTCAGAAGCCCAACAGTCGCATCTATTCAAACATCAACAACTGTGTATAAATATAGGAGGAATTTTTCTCATTTGCACTCACTCATCTCATCACATCTCTCTCTCTCCTACGTAGAAAAGAGGCTCTTCTCTAATGTGCAGAAAAGAGGCTCTCTCTCACACATGTGGAAGGAAGGATGCAGTTTTGGGGCAGCAACTGCAGAACCAAAGTTTGACCAACATTGACCAGAAGACTCCCTCCTCAGAATTGTGTTGTAGGTCCATATGGATCTCCTCTGAAGGCCACATTTTTTGGTGATGGAATCAAGCCGATCCGATAGTCGGTTTGTGACATATTGTTTGCCCTAGTTTGGGACTGATCTAGGTTTTGTTGCTGCTAATGTAAATTTGATTTATGTACTATTTCTCTCTACAAGATTATTGAAGATAAAGGAAGATTTGATCAAAGGGTTCCCCCACATTGGGGTTTGTCCCTGGCTAGCCGCCACATCTTGTGTCTCTTGTCTTGGCTTGTTTTCTGTCGATCGTTTAATATTCTATCTGCACTTTACTTTATGTACATGTGATTGCTTTAATATGTGGTTATTAATAGAAGTAAGTAAACAGTTTAAGGATAGAAAATACCATAACTTAACATGGTATAGAGCT
>APFE030349750.1:0-26806 GCA_000404065.3 Pinus taeda | reverse complement strand
CCCTAAACCCTAAACCATAGAATGAAAACCCTAAAACCTAAACCCTCAACATTTTATAGCATTTTAAAAATGGTTTTTAAATTTTATTTAAGTGTTTATTAAAAGAATTTACTAACGTGTTATAAACCATAAGCCCTAAATCCTAAACCCTAAAACCTGAACCCTAAACCCTGTACCCTACCCATTTTATAACATTTTAAAAAGTGTTTTGTAACTTTTATTTAAGTGTTTATTAAAACAATTTATTGAAGTGTTATAAACCTTAAAATTTAAACGTTAAAAACTAAACCACAAAACCCTAAACCCTAAACACTAGGCATTTTATAAACCTTAAAAACTCTACCCTAAACCCTAAACCCTAAACCCTAAACACTCAACCCTAAAATATAATTTCTAAGCATTTTATAACTTTTTAAAAATAGTTTTGTAAATTTTATTTAAGTGTTTATTAAAATGTTTTAAGAAAGTATTCTAAACCCTACCTTAAACCCTAAGCCCTAAACCACAAACAATAAACCTTAAACCCTTTGCTCTAAACCATAAACACTAAGCATTTTATAACACTTTAAAAAGCAGTCCATAGATTTTATTCAAGTGTTTGTCAAAAGCATTTTGTCAAGTGTTATAAACGCTAAACCCTAAACTCTAAACCCGAAACCCGAAACCATAATCCCTAAATCCTAAAGCCTAAATCCTAAGCATTTTATATCATTTTAAGAATTTTTTTGTAACTTCTATTTAAGTGTTTATAAAAGCATTTACTGAAGGGTTATAAACCCTAAAACCTAAACCCTAAACCCTAAACCTAAAACCCAAAATCAAAACCCTAAACCCTAAGAATTTTATAACAATTTAAAAAGTGTTTTGATGCTTTTATTTAAGTCTTTATTAAAAGCATTTACTAAGGTCTTATAAACCCTAAACCCTAAATTCCAAAGGCCAAATGTAAATAGTAAACCCTAAGCATTTTATATCATTTTAAAAAGAATTTTATAACTTTTATTGAATCCTTGATTAAAACCATTTACTAAAGTATTATAAACCATAAACCCTAAAAGCTAAACCACCATAAGTTGTAAACCCCAATTCCTAAACGCTAAACCCTAAACCATAATCATTTTATATCATTTTGAAAATCATTTTGTAACTTTTATTAGAGTGCTTATTCAATTAATTTACTAAAGAAATATAAAACCTAAACATTAAAACCTTAAATCTAAAACCCAAACATGAAACCCTAAACCCTAAACCTTAAACCCTACACCCAAACCTTGAACCCTAAGAATTTTATAGCATTTTAAAAAGAGTTTTTAAACTTTTATTCAAGTGTTTATTAAAATAATTTACTAAATCCTTATAAACCCTAAATACTAAAACATGAATTCTAAACCCTAAAACCCCAGAAACCCAAACCCCAAACCCCAAATTAATTAATTCATTTTATAACACCCTTAAAAAGGCATTTTGTAACTTTCATTTAAGTGTTTATTAATTTTTTTTTTTCTAAAGTGTTAATAAACCCCTAAACCTTAACACCCAAAACCCAAAGAAAACCTAACCCTTAAGTTATTTATAAAAAAAATTAAAAAGTGTTTTTGTAACTTTTATTTAACTTTTTATTAAAATTTAATTTATAAATTGATCTATAAAACAATTTTAAAACCTAAGCCCTGAAACAGATAAAACCGCATCCTAAACCCTAAACCTGTGAGAGACATTTATATTAACTATTTAAAAATCATCTTCTTTTTGTAGCCTTTTATAAGTGTTTATTAAAAAATATTTACTTAGAGTGTTTATTAAAACCCTAAACCCCTAAGCCCCAAACACTATGCCTGAACCCTAAAACATTACACCCTATGTTATTTTATAATTATTTTTAAAATATTTTCTATAAAAATTTTATTTAGGTGTTAATTAAAAGCATTTAATAAAGTGTTATAAACCATAAAACCTAAACCCTAAGAATTTTACAACATTTTAAAAAGTTCCTTGTAACTTTTATTTAAGTGTTTATTAAAAGTACTTACTAAAATTTTATAAATATTAAACCCTAAACCCTAAACCCCCAAAGACTAAAACCTAAACCCTAATCATTTTATAACATTTTAAAAAGAATTTTAAAATTTTATTTAGGTGCTTATTAAGAGAATTTACTAGTTTTTTATACATCCTAAACGCTAAACCCTAAATGGTTTTTTTCCTTTTTTTCCTTTTTCTGAAACAATATTTTTCCTTTTTGTGAAACAATTTTACACATATATAAAGAGAGGAACAAGTAGTCTTGGGTAAAGTAATACTAGGGCGTAATGGAAAACCTTCACAAAATCCGATGACAAGGGTTCAACATACCTCTTGCCTAATTTGTGTATTCTCTTCTTCAAATAAAATGATAATAATAGTAAATTATATACAATTATTATGTAGAAACAAAATATATAGAGTTGACAGAAATATCTAATGTATACTCATAGAATATAAATAGAACAAATATTATAATATTGTAGATTTTTATGGGTATCACTTCATTACACACTAAAGTAACAAGGTAAATTTAAATTGTTATAAATATTCTTACAAATAAAAGAAATATTTTACATTGTTGGGGCTATAAGACAAATTCACACTATTTATCATAATTAAATATTTTCATTAACAAAGAGAGGGTAAACCACTTGAATTGAAATTGATATACATGGCTTGTTTTAAGTGTCGAGCCTTATGTGAAAATCCCTAGTTAGATATGGGTTTTCATTATAGTCAAACAACATAAAATTTCCTCGTGGCCAACGTCAAGTGAAAATCACAATTGACATTGAAACTGTGTAAAGAGGAAGCATTGGATAAGTACTTGAAGGCCAAATTGTAGGCGAAAAATCTTGAACTAATATTAACCCCAAGAGAATGTTGCGAGATAAACTAAGTTGGTCGTAGTCGAAGCTACACTCACAAGAAAGGAATGACTTGTTTTGGATTGGAATCACATTAAATTAATGAGTCATAATAACATTACAGAGGGTTTCGAGGTAAGTAGAGTCTAACCTTAGTAATATAGATGAAATCCTTCAATATCATGCTCTGTAGTGAAGGGAATAACAATACTATTGTATATATATGCTTGTACAAAGAAATATTATACCTTAAACCTTGATACCCACACCCCCAACCTAAACCCTAAACCCTAAGTATTTTATAACATTTTAACAAGTGTTTGTAACTTTTTCTTTAAGTGTTTATTTAATGAATTTACTAAATTATTATAAACCCTAAACCTTAATCATTTTATTACACTTTAGCAAGAGTTTTGTAACACTTTAAAACACTAAATATTTTATAACATTTTAATAAGTGTTTTGTAACTCTTTAAAGTGTTTATTAAAATCATTTACTAAAGTGTTATAAACCATAAACCTTAAAACCTACAAGGCCTAAGAATTTTATAAAATTTTAACAAGATTTTTTTGTAACTTTGTTTAAAGTGTTTAATAAAAGAATTTACTAAAGTGTCCCTAAAACCTAAAACCTAAGCATTTATAACTTTTTAACAAGTGTTTTGTAACTTTTTTCTAAGTGTTTATTAAGAGGATTTACGAAAGTTTTATAAAACTTAAAATCTAAACTCTAAACCCTAATCATATTCTAACATTTCAAACCCTAAACCCTAAGCATTTTATAACATTTAAAAAAGTGTTTTGTAACCTTTTTTAAGTTTTCATTAAAAGAATTTATTGAAGTGTTAAAAGACCTAAACCCTAAACCCTAAACAGTAAGCATTTTATAACATTTTAAAAAGCGTTTGGTAACTTTTTTAAGTGTTTATAAAAAGAATTTACTATAGTGTTGTAAACCCTGAACCCTAAACCTTAACTATTTTATAATGTTTTAAAGCCTAAACCTTAACCCTGAGCATTCAATGACATTTTGACAAGCTTTTTGTAACTTTTTCTGAAGTGTTTATTAAGAGTATTTACTAAAATGTTATAAACCCTAAATCCTAAACCATAAGCATTTTATAACATTTTAAACCCAAAACTCTAAACCCTAAAGCCTAAACTCTAAACCCTAAGTATTTTATAACATTTTAGCAAGCATTTTATTACTTTTTGGTAAGTGTTATTAAAAGCATTTACTAAAGTGTTTATAAAAATCTAAACCATGAGACCTTTATAGAATTTTTAAAATCATAAACTCTAAAGAGTTAAGAATTTTATAATATTTTAACGAAGTGTCTTGTAATTTGTTTTTATGTACTTATTAAAATGAATTTATCAAAGTATATTAATCCAAAACCCTAACCTAAACCTTATTCCTAACACTAAGAATTTTATAACCATTTTATAACAAATTTTTATAACTTTTTAAAGTGTTATTCAAATAAGTTCAAATAAAGTCGTTATAACACTAAACCCTAAACCATAAGAATTTTATAAAACATTTTAACAACAATTCTGTAGTTTTTTATTTAAGTGTTATTAAAATAAATTTACTAAAGGGTTATAAACCCTAAACCCTAAAACCCTAAAACTAAACCATAAACCCCAAACCCTAAACACTAAACCCTAAAGCCGAAACCCTAAACCCCAAACCCTAAACCCTAAACCCTAAACCCCAAGCCCTAATCCCTAAACCATAAACCCTAAAACATTTATAACATTTTAAGAAGAATTTTGTAACTTTTATTTAAGTGTTTTTTAAAATAGTTTACTAAAGTTTTATAAACCCTAAACCAAAACACGAAACCCTAAAAACGAAGCACAAAAACATAAACCCTAAACCAAAAAAACCCAAACTGTAATCCATAAACCCCAAACCCAAACCCTAAACCCTAATCGTAAACCCCAAACCCTAACCACTTTATAAAATCTTAAAAATTGTTTTGTAACTTTTATTTTAGTGTTTATTAAAAGCATTTACCAAAATGTTGTAAATATTAAACACTAAACGATAAACCTAAACCCAAAACCCTAAACCTTAAACCCTAAACTCTAAACCCTAAACCCTAAATCCCAAACTCTAAACACTAATCGTTTTATTACATTTTTAAAAGTATTTTGGAACTTTTATTTAAGTGTTTATTAAAAGAATTTACTAAAGTCTTATAAATCCTAAACCCTAAACCCTAAACCCTAAACCCTAAGCCCTAAACCCTAAACCATAAATGGTAAACCCTACTAATTTTATAACATTTAAAAAAAATATATTGTAACTTCAATTTAAGTGTTTGTTAAAATCATTTACTAAAATGCTATAAACCCTAAACCCTAAACTCTAAACACCAAACCCCAAACCATAAACCCTAAACCCCAAACCCTAATCATTTTATAACATATTAGCACAATTTATTCCTTTTATTTAAGCATTTATTAAGAGGATTTACTAAAGTCTTATAAACCCTAGACTCTTAAACCTAAACCCTAAGAAATTTATAACATTTTAAAAAGCGTTTTTGATGTTTATTTAATTGTTTGTTATAATAATTAACTAAAGTATTATAAACCCTAAACCCTAAGAATTTTATAGCATTCTAAAAAGAGTTTTGTCACTTTTACTTAAGTTTTTATAAAAGTAATTTACAAAGGTGTTATAAATCCTAAACCATAAAAACTAAACCTTAAACTATAAACCCTGAACTAGAAAACCTAAACCGTAAATGCAAAACCTTAAGCCTTTTATAAAATTTCAAGAATCATTTTGTAAATTTCATTTAAGTTTTTATTAAAACAATTTACTAAAGTGTTATATACCCTAAACGATAAGCACTAAACCCCAAACCCTAAACCGAATACCTTATACCCTAAAACCTAAACCCTAAGCATTTCATAATATTTTAAAAGGTGTCTTGTAACTTTTTTTAAGTGTTTACTAAAATAATTTACTAAAGCGTTATAGACTTTAAACTGTAATTCCTGAAACTGAACAATAAAACCTAAACCCTAATTATTTTATAACATTTTAAAGAGTGTTTTGTAACTTTTATTTAATTCTATATCAAAAAAATTTACTAAAGTGTTATAAACCCTAAACCCTAAATGCTAAAGCCTAAGAATTTTATATCATTTTAAAAACTATTTGTAACTTTTATTTAAGTGCTTATTAAAAGAATTTACCAAAATGTTATAAATTGTAAATCCTAAACCCTAAATTCCAAACCCTAATCCCTATACCATAAACCATAAGAATTTTATGAGTATCGATAATAAGAGAAGACCACACCTGTGTATGTGAGAGTACGAGGGAGAAAGTTGCGGGACATGAGATACCCTTACCTTTGCTTCTCCACCCTTCTTCATAAACCTTTTTCCTTTTATTTATTTTTCTTAATAACTCCTAGACGCTCCATGGGATGAATGCATTATGTGTAATATATAGCAGTGGAAACCCCCTTAAGGTGGGGTGGTTCATCCCTACACCCTAAACCCTAAACCCTAAACTATTATACCTAAACGCCAAGACCTAAACCATAAAACCTAAACCGAAAATACCAAACAATAAACCCTCAACATTTTATAACATTTTCAAAAGTGTTTTGTAAATTTTATTCAAGTGTTTATTAAAACAATTACTAAGTTGTTAGAAACCCGAAACCATGAATGCTAAACTCAAAAACCTAAACCATAAACCGAAAATCTTAAAACTTAAACCCTAATCATTTTATAAAGTGTTATAAGCCGAAAACTGTAAACACTAATCCCTAAAGCCTAAACCACAAACATTTAACCCTAAACCGTAGACCCTAAACCCCAAACCCTAAATACTAAACGCTATATTCGAAACCCTAAACCCTAAACCATAAGAATTTTATAACAATTTTAATAACATTCTGTAATGTTTATTTAATTGTTTAATAAAAGGATTTACTAAAATGTTATAAACCCTAAACCCTAAACTCTAAACCATAAACCCCTAACCCTAAACACTAAGTATTTTTTAACTTTTTAAAAAGTGTTTTGTAACTTTTATTTAAATTCTTATTAAAATCATTTACTAAAGTGTTATAATCCCTAAACCCTAAACTCTAAACCGTAAACACTAGACTTCAAACCCTAAACCCTAAACCCTAAACCCTCAACATTTTATAGCATTTTAAAAATGTTTGTATTTTTTATTTAAGTGTTTATTAAAAAAATTTTACTAAAGAGCTAGAAACCATAAATCGTAAACCCTAAACCATAAACCTTGAACCCAAAATCCTATAGCATAAACCCTATACCCTAATCATTTTATAACATTTTAAAAAGTGTTTTGTAAATCTTATTTAAGTTTTTATTAAAACCATTTAATAAAGTGTTATAAACCTTAAAACCTAAACTTTGAACCCTCAACCCTAAACCCTAAGAATTTTATAAACCTTTAACACTCTACCCTAAACCCTAAGCCCTAAAACCCAAAACCTAAACCCTACAGCATAAACCCCAAACCCTAACCCTAAACCCTGAACCATAAACCATAAACGATAAATGTTAGAATTTTATAGCACTTTAAAAAGAGTTTTGTAAAAAAAAATTAAGTGTTTATTAAAAGCTTTTATGAAAGTGCTATAAACTGTAAATTCAAAATCCAAAAACATAAACACTCAAACCCAAACAATAAACCTCAAACCCTTAACTCTAAACCATAAACACTAAGAATTTTATAAAATTTTAAAAAGAAGTCCATAACTTTTTTTTAAGTGTTTATCAAAAGAATTTACTCAAATGTTATAAACCTTAAACCCTAAACTCTAAACGTGAAACCCAAAACCCTGAACCTTAAATCCTAAACCCTAAAGCCTAAATATTAAAGCCTAAACCCTAAATCCTAAGCATTTTATAACATTTTGAAAACCGTTTTGTAACTTTTATTTAAGTTTTTATTAAAAGCATTTACTAAAGTGTTATAAACCTTAAAACCTAAACCCTAAACCTAAAACCCAAGACCTAAAACACTTAACCCTAACCATTTTATATAAGTTTAAAAAGTGTTTTGGAACTTTTATTTAAATATTTATTAAATTCATTTACTAATGTATTTTAAACCCTAAGCCCTAAATCCCAAATGCCAAACTGTAAACACTAAATCCTAAGCATTTTATATCATTTTAAAATAATTTTGTTACTTTTATTTAAGCCTTGATTAAAACCATTAAATAAAGTCTTATAAACCATAAACCCTAAAAGCTAAACCACCCTAAACCCTAAAACCCAAACCATAAATACTAATTCCTAAACCCTAATAATTTTATAACATTTTAAAAATCATTTGTAACTTTTATTATAGTGTTTATTAAAATAATTTACTAAAGCATTATAAACCCTAAACCCTATACCTTAAACTCTAAACCCCAAAACTGAAACCCTAAACCCTAAACCTTAAATCCTAAACTCTTAGCATTTTATAACATTTTAAAAAATGTTTTGTAACTTTTATTTAAATGTTTATTAAAATAATTTATTGAACACTTATAAACCCTAAACCTGAAACTGTAAACACCAAACCCTAAACCTTAAGCATTTTATCACATTTAAAAAGAGTTTTTTAACTTTTATTTAAGTGTTTATTAAAAAATTTACTAAATCCTTATAAACCCTAAATCCCAAAACATGAACCCTAAACACTAAACCCCAAACTCCAAAACCCAAACCCTTAATACAAATCATTTTATAGCATTTTTAAAAAAGTGTTCTGTAACTTTCATTTATGTGTTTATTAAAAAGACTTTCTAAAGTGTTATAAACCCTAAACCCTAAGTATTTTATAACATTTTAACAACTATTTTTTAACTTTTATTTAACTTTTTATTAAAATAATTTACTAAATTATTATAAACCCTAAAACCTAAGCCTTGAAATGTAAACCCCAAACCCTAAACCTTAATCGTTTTATAACATTTTAAAAATCATTTTGTAGATTTTATTTAAGTGTTTATTAAAATAATTTAGTAAAGTGTTATAAAACTGAAACCCTAAGCCCTAAACACTACACTTGAAACCCTAAAAAATAAACCCTTTGTATTTTATAACATTTTAAAAAGTGTTTTCTAAATTTTATTTAGGTGTTTATTAAAAGAATTTACTAAAGTGTTGTAAACCCTAAAACCTAAATCCTAAGCATTTTACAACATTTTAAAAATTGTTTTGTAACTTTTATATAAGTGTTTATTAAAATAATTTACTAAGGTGTTAGAAACATTAAACCATAAACCCGAAACCTGGAACCCTAAACCCCCAAACCTTAAGAGTTGTGGGTGGAGTTGGAGGAAGAGGAGGAGGAGGTGGTGGTGCAGGAGGTGAAACTGGAGTTGGAGGAGGAGGGGTGGATGTTGTGGAGGTGAAGGTGGTGGAGGAGGTGGAGGAGGAGGTGCTGGAGGAGGAGGTGGACATTGAGGCAGTGGAGGTGAATGTGTAGGTGGAGGAAGAGGTGGAGGAGGTCAATGTGGATGTGGAGGTGGTGGTGGAGGAGTAGGCAGAGTGAGAAGAGCAGGAACATTGGGAGGGGTAATTGGTGGAGGAGGAGCTAGAGGTGGAGATGGAGGAGGAGGTTATGGAGGTGGAGCAGGTGGAGGTGGAAGAGGACGAGGAGGAGGCGGATGAGAGGGTGGAGGTTGAGGTTGTGGTGGAGTAGGAGGTTATGGAGATATAGGTGGCAATGGGGGAGGTGGAGGTAGTGGAGGAGAAGGAGGAGGAGGTTGTGGATGTGGAGTTGGAGTTGTAGGAGGAGGTGAAGGTGGAGGCGGAGGTTGAGGTGGATTTGGAGGAGGAGGAGGTGGAGGTAGAGGAAGAGGAGGGGGTTGAGGTGGAGGTAGTGGAGGTGGAGGTGGAGGATGAGGTGGAGGAGATTAAGGTGGATTTGGAGGTAGATGTAGAGGAATTGGTGGTTGAGGGGATGAAGAGGATGAGGTGGTGGTGTAGGAGGTGGAGGTGCAAGAGGAGGGAGAGGTGTAGGTGAAGGTGGTGGAGGAGGTGGCAGTGGAGGTGGGGGAAGAGGAGGTCGAGGTGGAGGGGGAGAAAGAGGTAGAGGAGGAGGTCGAGGTGGAGGTGGAGGTGGAGGAGGGGGTCATGGTTGAGGTGGTGGAGGAGGAAGAGGTGGTGGTGGTGGTGGTGGAGGAGGTGGTAAGGGATGTTCAGGTGGTGGAGGAGGTGTGTTATGAAACCAACTCACAAAAAGATAGAAGAGAAAGATAAACACCTTAGAATTCAGCCTCTTTGAGGAGGCAACTTCCTTTACATTACACAAATGAGAAATTATTGGATGATACAAATGACAAGACCTACTTTCTATATATAGGAGTCTAAGAGGTCATAATGTAATCAGAGCCGACATAACAATAATAATGTAAGGGCACAATAATAACAATAGTGGGCTTCTATGGGGCACAATAATAATAATATGGGGAATACATATAATAAGGGGGTTGTACTAATAACAATAAGGGGTTACACTGGTAATATAGGGTCGAACATGCCCCTCTCCTTTAAAAAGTGTTGTCCTCAACCCTTGAGTAGTTCTTGATGCTTATGTATAAAATTCTTCTCCTCCCATGTGGAATCTTCAATGGGTAATTTCTTGCACCTTATGAGATACTGTGAAATTGATTGATTTTGCAGCTGTCAGATTCTTGTTTCTATGACTACTCCATCTTCCAATATGATTTTTCTTTCCTCTTCAAGTTCTGCCAATATTGTTTGAAATGGGATATTCTGCAACTTTTGAATGATTGGCCACTCTTATTTGTCATTCTTCCATTCATCCCTTGCTTCATTTATCCAATCTGGTTGGACAATAGAAATAACACCAAACAATGCTTCCACATCCTCATCCTTTCTTGAGAGTGCATCTACAACAAAAAATTTCTTCCCTTTTCTATAGATGATGTCAAACTCATAACCCAACATATTTGTGATACATTTTTTGTATTCTTCTAAAGATAATATTTGTCCTAAAAAGTATTTAAGACTATCATGATCCATTTTTACCTTGAAGTGTCTTCCCATTGGATAAGGTGGCAATTTCGTAAGTGCATGTAGTATTTCAAACATTTCCTTCTCATAAATAGCTTGCTTGATATGTACCCATAAAAATACCCAATCACCTACATCAAATGTTTTTTCACTATGATGTTGATCTACTTGTTGTTTCATTTCATTCTGCACCAAAGTGGTGTTATCCTTTAAAAGTTGGAGAACTTGGTGTTGATGCTCGATGTGATCTTTCAATGCTTGAACCTTTTTCTTCTTGATATGTCCCTCTATCTTGAGATTTTGACGAGTTTTAATTTCTTCCAATGCTTTACAAGATATGGTAGGATTCATTTATTGATGCTTGATGTCATCTTTCACTTCTTGAAAATTTTTCTTCTTGATATGTCCTTCTATCTTGATAGTTTGAGGAGTGGTAATTCTGGCCAATGCATTACGAGATATGGTTGGATTCATTTCTTCTTTCTTGATGTGATCTTTCACTTATTGTCTTCTTGATATTTTTGTCTATCTCAAGAGTTTGAGGAGTGGTAATTCTTGCCAATTCCTTTCAAGATATGATCGGATTCATTTCTTGTTTCTCTGGGGATGGGTCCAGGTGTATATATTCTTCTTTTGATGTTTCTTGATCCTTTTCTTCCTCCTCTCCATACAGTATGTAAAATAATTTCTTCTCAGCACACTTATGACCTTCAGTGCATTTTCTATCAGAGTTGTAACAAAGCCCTTTTTCTCTTTTTTCTTGCAATTGTTGTCGTGTAACACTTGTAGGTTGTGGAAGGTTAGGAGAAACAACACTTTCATCTTTATAGTTGTGAGGGGTAGACTTCCTTGTTGCCATAATTTTTCTTTCTGCTTTGTAACAAAGCCTTTTTTCTCTTTTTTCTTCCAATTGTTGTGGTGTTTCTCTAAAGAAGGTGTTGCTCTTTGTATCCTCATAATGTGCTATTATTTACTCTATGAAAATTGACCATGTAACAAGTTGTTTATGAACAAAGCCCTTCATACCATAAAAATTGATATTGTTCTAAATATGAAGATGCAATACATACCTTTTGTAACAATGGTACGCAATGTAGATCAAAATATTTCTCCATCTGTAGTATCAAATTTACCGGATCCTTGCCATCAAATTTCCTCATATCATCTTTTCTTGATTTTAGGAGCTCGATCTTGAAACAACTGTAACTTTGTAATTTCAAATCTTCCAGTTTTGAAATTGTGATCTATAGTAGTCCGTTGCGTCCTCTTTCTAATTCCACTAGTCTAAGTGAAATTGGGTTCTCCAAGAAAGAGTTATGCACAATCTCCCAAAATGACCTGATTATATACCTTTTCGGAAGAGCGAACTTTGTGAAGTGCCACGTGTCACTGTTTTGACCTTCGAATCTAAACAATATACACACAAAACTACAATTTGAGCTCCTTATATAACTTCTTATGAAATTTCAATCTGATGCTCAAAGTGACAAATATGATAAGTTTCCCTAGGTCACTTATTTAGAATGTAATTCAGGAGTCTACAAAAAGGCCAACTTCCTCAGATCATATCTCCGCAAATATAGCATGAAAAGCTCTAAGATTTTGACCCGAGGTTCAAAATTATTTCAACCCTAATGGGTTTTTGTTTTAGGATCTGAAACATCGAAGGAAAAAAGTTATAGTGAAAATTCCACGATGACTTGTTTCAAACACCGAAACCCTAGAATCCAAAGCTCTCATACCAAATGTTATGAAAACGAAAAGATAGAAAAGATATTTCAACGCCTTAGAATTCAATCTCTTCGAGGGGGAAAGCTCATTTACATTACACAAATGAATAGTTTTTGGATGATAAAAATGACAAGACCTCCTTTTTATATATAGGAGTCTAAGGGGTCATAATATAATCAGAGCCAAGATAACAATAATAATGTAAGGGCACATTAATGACAATATGGGGATGACATGGGTACAACATATAATAAGGGGGTTGAACTAATAACAATAAGGGGTTACACTAGTAGTATAGGGTCCTAAGAGAAGGTGGTGGTGGAGGTTGACGTGGAGGAGGTGGAGGTGGAGATAAGAAATTTAATTTAAGATTGATGTCTTAAATTAAAACATTAAATTGTCACTCTCTTTTGCATTATTGGCAATAAAAGCTACAGTTTCATGAATCCAGGACATATCTCTTCACATACATAATATCATATTATTAATGATAAGAAATAAATTAATGGAAAGTTCCTCCATGCACAATTATAGTCATTCAATTACATGAAATTTCTTTAACGTTTAAATCCGATGCCTTGCCGAAGAATTTGGAGCATTTTTAAAGATTAAAGTTTTTTGTTTATTTCGTTTAAATATTTTATTACTCCCTTCAACACTTATAGTTCTCATATTATTTTTCAATGAATCATTTTTTTGGGAATGATTGGTTTCATCAAATTATCATTGATTTAAAAAGTGTTGGGTTAAAGTTAACATTGTTTCTTGAATAAGAAGACTTGTGTTATTCTTTCTTATGTTTACTTGAGAAACATAGGGTATTATAAATCATATATGGATTTTTTTATTCTTTGGGTAATGCAGATATTTTTCATAAATATTATTAATTTTTTATACATCTAATGGTTTAAGGAAAAACAATTAATGTAGAGTTCACTTTCTGGAATGACCTAAGCTTTTCCACTTTTTAGAGAATCGAGTATTTATCTTGTATTTTATTTCAAAATATTTATTAGGAAGGGGAAATATGTTCTAATTGGGTATTTGTATGGAAACATTACGCATGCTCTAGCTTCCTATGTGTTCATTGTAAGGGATATTTTTTCATGGGAACAACGCTCCATTAACAAAAGTGTAATTGTGAGGGAAAGGCTAAAGGAGAAATTCATGTAATTAGTGGAGGATTAGAGACTATTTAGTGTGTTATCATTTTTGAAGTTGAAATCCTTTAATGATACTTATTTTGAAACATGTTATACTAAATAATGAACATTTTTATTTGCGGGCTATATTTTTGAACTTGAAAATTGTGGCTTTATATGAGTTTTTATTAATCAATTTTTTTATCACATAGGAAATTAATTTTCATTAAATATTTTGTCTTCTAGTCAATCTCATTGTGAATTTTTTGTAAGTTCAAAAAATTGTGTATTGATCAACACTTATTAGAGTTTTGATTGAAAAAGAGAACACAATAGTTACTATAACAGTTACACACCAAGGAGTTGAAAAACCTATTTGAAGCAAAGTAATTGGATAACTGTTTTTCTATTAGAGAATCAATTCAAAGGAAGGAAAAATAACTTGATGTAAAGATTAAATGAGGGATTCACCACCAATGGCATGTAGATGATGTTTAAAGTGGAAAATTCCAGTTCCTTTTGCCTCATTTCTTGTGCCCGTTCCCCCCCGTCATCATCTCTTATGTTCTTCATTCCATCAATCAACATCCCTTATATTCTTCATTCTATTGAAGTGAAGGGGAAAACACATATCTAGTATTAAGTAGAAAATATATCCGAGGCCGAGAATGCTTAAAAAATGTTATTGAGTAGACACATCATATTTAATAGATAGGAGATTATATCAAGCTTTATTTAATTGTTAAATCTACATGCCATAGTCCCATTACATGTGCGAGTAGTGGGACTTTTGATTTTTCTAACAACTGGGAGGCATTGAGTGACAACGAACATTTTTGAAATCATATGGCTCGGGTGGTAGCTAGGGTTAGAGTAATTCGATTAGGGAATTCAGAAAAAGTTATGATAATGATGTTATGGTCCTCACTCAATCCATTGGGAAATAACTAAGATAATGATGTTGTGGACCTTACTCCATTTGTTGGGAGAGTGTGGAGTAGATTAAACATTTATTTACACCGCAATAAAAGTTTAGAAGATATATTATTGTAGACTAAACATTTTCCTACACCTCTGTAAAAGTCCACTAGACATATTGTACCTCACCTTGCTAGTTATTGTTGGAAACATGAATTTATTTTAACATATAACTAATTAATTTTATAAAGTTGTTGTATAAAATGTTATATAAGTTATTACCAATTTTGTATATATAAAAAAAATAATTTCATATATATATTGAAATTTCTAAATGTTACATTCTAAAATTTTATTATAATTAACTTCAAATTTTAGTATAAAAAAATTTCCGTATTTTATTTTCTTCTGAAGTAAAATTTTCTACTCTTTGGATTTATAAATTTACACTCATAGCACAAAAAGTGTGTTGGATTGCCACTAGGGAAACTGACCAAACATGTAACCTTAAATGTTTCAAAATATGAAAACACATAGAGCTAAGACACAAAGCTAAGCCAAGAAAACATAAATCAAAACTAAAAATACATAGGAGATAGGCATGCATGCATATTTCTCGGGATCAATAACCTTTATTGTGATGCGATGCTTATTTATGCTGGTAGTGCACCGAGGATGAGGAGCAACCCCATCTGCCATTAAATTCTCACAAGAACACCCCTTGTATGACCAACATCAACAATCCAATCTTCCACCTCAGCAAACACCTCAGTGTTTGTTAGGATTATGTCGCTCATTAGAAAGTTCTATTTCCACCTAAGTGATCTCTTCTTGAATTGATTAAGTGGTTAAATCACATTAATGATTGGTTGAGCTCTCAAGACAAATTTGAGCTCTAGGACAACCTATATCTGGTTAGTAATATGCTCCTCGCTTGACATTAGATATTTATCTAGGCATCGAAAACAACCAAAAGGATGAGAGGCCCACGTGACTCTTGAATGGTTCATCAAGAGAGGAGAAACCCGAACACAACCCCCTATTATTGCCAATACCATCTAGTGGCAGAACCATCTTGAGGCCTAAAATGCTTATGGGTTAAAAATAAGGAAGCAACGAAGGATTAGGAATAAAAATGTATAAATAAAGAGTCTTAACATACCTAGGCCCAATAGTTCTAATAGGTTCCTCGGGTATGGGAATTTACTTGACATTATATATATTTTTCATTATTTACTTATGTATACTTATATATTACAAATTTGTATTTTTTATAGTCATATATTTGTTTATTTGTTTTTCATTATAAAACTGCATTCAATTATGTTTATGATCAAATATATATTTTTGGTGTAAGGTAATATGAATTTGTTATTTATTTATGTTGCTTATTATTTTTTTATGTAAATCTTACTCTTTCTAAATATGAACATGTATATTTATTTAACATACATTTAAATATTTCAAGGCTATTATTACTTTATCAAAATTTCTAATATTACAATGTATGATGTATAAAAAATTGCTAGAATTTATGTCTATATTTTTAGGTGTTAAAACTGCACTTTAAATTGAATAATGGGTTGTGGATTATTTTATTAGTATTATAAAATTTATTTCATGTTTATAATGTACATAAAATTTTATATTGTCACCATATATTTTTGTTGAAAGAATGAGTTTCTCTTAATGCCAAGTAATGTTAAGTGATGTATGTATTTTTTTATAAAAAGTATGTTTTTATTTTAATTTTATAAATTGCACTTTAAATGACACAATGGGTTGTGCTTCTATTATTAATATTGTAAAATAAATTCCATGTTTATGATGTATATAAATTTGTATATTGCTACCATATATTTTTGTTGAAAGAATTAGTTTCACTTAATGCTAAGTAATGTTAAGTAAAGTGAGGTTTCAAAATTAGATTGAAGGTTTAAGTTTTAGGATTAGGGGGGATAGAGTGAGGGAGCGATGGTGACATAGAGATAGAGAGTGAGACTCGTGAATGGGTAAGAGATGATTGAGAGAGATCCCGAGGGACTTAAATATATTTAAGGGAGAGAGAGAGAGTAAGGGGAGGGAAATTGGGAGAGAGAATGAGAGAAAGGATGAGAGATAAGAAGAGAGAGAGGGATTAAGAGAGAAAGAGTAAGAAAGGGAGAGAGGAAATGAGTGCAAGAGACAATGAGAAATGGGAGAGAGAGGGAGGGCGGTGAAGGATATCAAGAGAGAGAGAAAGGGAGAGGGACATGGAGAATGAGAGAGAGGAAGAGTGAGATATGGAGGTAGAGGGCATGAGAGATAGGGAGAGCGAGTGAGGAGGAGGGAGATAGAGAGGGATAGGAGAGAGAGGCAAAGAAAGATTGAATGTGGGAGAGGGGGAGAGAGAGAGGCAGTGAAAATGCGATTGAGAGTGAGAGGAGAGGGAGGGAGAGGGAGGAAGAGATTTAGAGAGAGAGAGAAAGAGAGAAGTATATAATGTCAGATAGTTTGTGTGAGAGAGGTGTTCTGAGAGTGAGGAAGATAAATATTGGCAGACATTGAGAGAGGGAGAGCAAGTGAGAGAAAGAAATCAAGATATAGATGATGAGAACGACTGCGGGGGGAAGGAGGAAGAAGTAGAAATGGAGTGAGTGTGTGTTTGTGTGTGTGTGAGAGAGAGAGAGAGTGGGGGAAGAGAGAGAGTAAGATAAAGAATGAGATGGTGAGATACTAACAGAGGGAGAGATAGAGAATGATTCAATATAATAGAGAGAGTGAGGGAGACACATAGTAAGAATCATAGAGAGAGATTGAGATATACTGTGACAAAGAGATAGCATGAGTGAGATGGAGCAAGAGTTAGAGAGAGTGAGAGAGAGAGGGAAAAATGGATGGAACGAGGGAGGGCCTATTTTCTCCCTTCAATTTATTTCACAATATATTCATACACATTCATGATTTACGTCCTATGTGAAGTAATATTCCCATTCACATTTCTTGCAAAATCAATTTTTTAGCTAGCATCTCTCATTTTTCAACACTAAAGTCTTGTGAACCCTAAACCATAAACCTTAAGAATTTTATAACATTTTAAACCATGAACCCTAAACAATGAGCATTTTATAGAATTTTAAATCCTAAACACTAAACCCTAAGCATTTTATAACATTTTAACAAGAATTTTGTCGCTTTTTTTATGTTATTATTAAAATAATTTATCAAAGTGTTGCAAATCTCAAACCTTACATCCTAAACCATATCCCTAAACACTAAGATTTTTATAACGTGCTTAACTACATTTTTTAACTTTTATTTAAGTGTTATAACCCTAAACCCTTAATATTTTATAGCATTTTAAAAAGTGTTTTGTAACTCTTATTTAAGTGTTTATTAAAATAATTTACCGAAGTGTTATAAACCCTAAAGCTTAAACCCTAAACAATAAACCCTAAACCCCAAATCCCAAACCCCAAACCCCAAACCGAAAAACCTAATCATTTTATGATCTATTAAAAATAACTTTGTAACTTTTATCAAAATGTCTATTAAAATAATTTTCTAAGGTGTTATAAAACCTAAACCCCAAAAACTAAACCATAATCATTTAATATCATTTTAAAAAGTGTTTTGTAACCTTTTTTAAAGTTTTTATTAAAATATCTTAATAAAGTTTTATAAACGCCAAACCCTAAACCATAAACAATAAACATTAATCCCTAAACTGTAGGCATTTTATAATATTTTTAATAGCATTTTGTAACTTTTATTTAAGTGTTTATTGAAACGATTTACTAAATTTTTCTAAACCTTAAACCATTAACCCTAAAACCTACACCCCAAAACCTAAATCCTAGCCCTAATTCCCAAGCCCGAAACCCTAAAAATTTTATAAGAGTTTGATGCAGGTGCATCTCAACCTTTTCTTAATTAAAGAAAAATCCAAGTGGAGCATGAAGACATGGACCAGCGGAGCTGAATAAAGGGAAAAAATAGAGAAAATCTCCCTTAAAGCAGTTAAAGAAAAAAAAATTAAAGAGAGAATGGATAAGACTAGATAGACTTCATATTGTTAATAGCCATGCATGCTTTTTGGAGAGTTTTTGTGGAGAAAAATCAGAAGAGGATAGGATTGGTCCTTCATAAGGCTTTTTATATAAATGTAATGCACTAGGGGTGTAATAGATATCTTATTTTGTGAAGAAAATTGTGAGTGGGCAAGATGTAGCTGAGCATGAGTTCATTTTAAGGCTGAAAGGTCTTAACTTTGTAATTGTTCCGTAAGTATATAAAAGTGTGTTTATGTTCTGTGTTAATTGTATACACTATTTGTTTTATAAATGAGTCAAAACTTGTGTTCTATAAATAAAAATGGTGTTGCAGGCACTTGGCGGCGGCTGCATGAATGTTCAAATGAGAGCAATACAGACTATAACGGTGAATTAATTAAAAGGCTTCCCAAAGATTGAGTGGGCCCATAACCCACAGGTCCAGGATCAAGATTTTTAAAGAATTTGGGATTTTGGGCAACCCCCAAAATCTCATTTTCATCAGGCTCCCGAGGCACAAAAATTTGTAGACCATCTCATGGACAGGAGCCCATGAAGATTTTTCTGCCTCGGGAGTCTGATGCGGGAGCAATCAACAACAAAGCAAGCAAACGTGGACGAGAGGATCAGAACAAAAGAAAAGCGTGATTTAAAGGAGAAAAATAGATTTAAAAAGGATAAAGCAGATTTAAAGCGTGCATGGATATTAACAATACGAAGTCTATCTAGTCTTATCCATTCTCTCTTTAATTTATTTTTCTTTAACTGCTTTAAGGGAGATTTTCTCTGTTTTTTCCCTTTATTCAGCTTCGCTGGTCCATGTCTTCATGCTCCACTTGGATTTTTCTTTAATTAAGAAATGGGTGAGATGCACCTGCATCAGACTCCCAAGGTACAAAAATTTATGACCTCCTGGTCATATGCTTCTCCTTGTCCTTAGTAATTTTAACCACTGCATTCCTTCAATGCAGCCAACCTCTGCAGTAACAACCTCCTCTGTTACATGATACCTCACCAAGCCCTTCGCACTCGGTCTTTTGGCATCCTCTAGGTTGCTGCAAATCTTCTCACCTTCTGCTACCGCCATCTGCATAAACTCTCCAACTTTAACATAGTTGTACATCTTTCCCCTTGTGTTCGCATTCTTCTTTCTTCTCTCAGGAATCCTTTCCTTGCTTTGATACCACCTGATGAAAATGAGAATTTGGGATTTTAGGCAACCCCCAAAATCTCATTTTCATGAGTTGGTATTAGAGCAAGGAAAGGATTCCTGAAAGGAGAAAGAAGAATGCGAACAAAAGGGGAAAGAGGTACAGCTATGTTAAAGTTGGAGAGTTTATGCAGATGGCAGTAGCAGGAGGTGAGAAGATTTGCAGCAACCTAGAGGATGCCAAAAGACCGAGTGTGGAGGGCTTGGTGAGGTATCATGTAACAAAGGAGGCTGTTACTGTAGAGGTTGGTTGCACTGAAGGAATGCAATGGTTAAAATTACTAAGGACAAGGAGAAGCATATGACCAGGAGGTCATAAATTTTTGTGCCTCGGGAGTCTGATGTAGGTGCATCTCACCCTTTTCTTAATTAAAGAAAAATACAAGTGGAGCATGAAGACATGGACCAGCGGAGCTGAATAAAGGGAAAAAACCAGAGAAAATCTCCCTTAAAGCAGTTAAAGAAAAAAAAATTAAAGAGAGAATGGATAAGACTAGATAGACTTCGTATTGTTAATAGACATGCACGCTTTTTGGAGAGTTTTTTTGGAGAAAAATCAGAAGAGGATAGGATTGGTCCTTCATAAGAGTTTTTATATAAATGTAATGCAATAGGGGTGTAATAGATATCTCATTTTGTGAAGAAAAATGTGAGTGGGCAAGATGTAGCAGAGCATGAGTTCGTTTTAAGGCTGAAAGGCCTTAACTTTGTAATTATTCTGTAAATATATAAAAGTGTGTTTATGTTCTGTGTTAATTGTATACGCTATGTGTTTTATAAATGAGTCAAAACTTGTGTTCTGTAAATAAAAATGGTGTTGCAGGCACTCGGCAGCGGCTGCATGAATGTTCAAATGAGAGCAAGAGAGACTATAACGGTGAACTAATTAAAAGGCTTCCAAAATATTGAGTGGGCCCATAACCCACAGGTCTAGGATCAAGATTTTTAAAGAATTTGGGATTTTGGGCAACCCCCAAAATCTCATTTTCATCAGAGTTTAAGAAGAAATTTGTTACTTTTATTTAAGTGTTTATTAAAAGAGTTTACTGATGTGTTATAAGACCTAAATTAGAAACACAAAAATCTAAACCCTAAATGCAAGAACCTAAATCCTAAACCCCAAAAGATAAGCCCTAAACGCTAAACCCCAAACCCCAAACCCTAAACACTAAACCATAAACCGTAAACCCTAACAATTTTATAATATTTTATAAATTGTTTTGTAACATTTATTTAAGTGTTTATTAAAAATTTTTAGCAAAATGTTGTAGACCCTAAACACTAAACCCTAAAACCAAACACAAAGCCCGAAACCTTAAACCCTAAACCCTAAACCCTAATCATTTTAGAAAATTTTAAAAATTATTTTGAAAATTTTATTTAAGTGTTTATTAAAACAATTTAGTAAATTATTATAAACCCTAAACCCTAACCTCTAAACCCCAAACCCTAAACCCTAAAACATAAACCGTAAACACTAAACCTTAAAACCTAAACCCCAAACTGTGAACATTAAACCCTAAGAACTAAGCTTTTTGTGACATTTAAAAATCATTTCTAATTTTTACTTAAGTATTTATTTAAATAATTTACTAAAGTGTTATAAACCCTCAACCATAAACTATAAACCACAAAAACTAAACGCTAAACCCTAAACTATAAACCTGAAAACCCTAAACCCTAAACTCTAAACCCTAATAATTTTATAACATTTCAAAAAAAATATTGTAACTTCTATTTAAGGTTTATTAAAATAATTTACTAAAGTGCTATAAACTCTAAAGCCCAAACTCTAAAGAGAAAACCCCAAATTGTAAACCCTAAACATTATTCCCTAAGAATGTTATAACATCTTAAAAAATTTTGTAACTTTTATTTAACTATTTACTAAGAGGATTTACCAAAGTCTTATAAACCCTAGATTATTAACCCTAAACCCTAAGCAATTTATAACATTTTAAAAAGTGTTTTTTAACCTTTATTTAAGCTTTTATTATAAGAATTTACTAAAGACTTATAAACACTAAACCCTAAGAATTTTATAGAGTTCTGAAAAGTGTTTTGGAACTTTTACTTATGATTTTATCAAAATAATTTACTAAGGTGTTATAAACCCTAAACCCTAAAAAAAACGTAAACCATAAACGCTATACCCTAAGCCTTTTATAACATTTCAAAAACCGTTTTGTAACTTTCTTTGCTTGTTTATTAAAAGAATTAACTAAAGTGTTATAAACTTTAAACCGTAATCCCTAAAATCCAAACCCTAATTATTTTATAACATTTTAAAGAGTGTTTTGTAAATTTTATTGAAGTGTATATTAAAACATTTACTAAAGTGTTATAAAACCTAAACCCTAAACACTAAAGCCTAAGAATATTATAACATTTTAAAAACTATTTGTAACTTTTATTTAAGTGCTTATTACAAGAATTTACTAAAATGTTATAAACCATAAATCCTAAACCCTAAACCCCAAATCCTAATCCCTAAAGCATAAACCCTAAGAATTTTTTGAGTATATATAATAAGTGAAGACCACATCTAGGTATGTGAGTGTAGGTCGGAGAAAATTGTGGTACATGAGATACCCCGACCTTTGTTTTTCCACCCTTCTTCATAAACCGTATTCATTTTATTTATTTTTGTTCATAACTCCTCGAGGCTCCATGGGATGAATGCATTATGTGTAATATGTAGAAATGGACACCCCCTTAAGGTGGGGTGGTTCATCACTACACCGTAAACACTAAACCCTAAACCCCAAACCCTAAACCATAAACCATAAACCCCAAATATTAAACACTAAACCCTGAGCATTTCATAACATTCTAAAAAGTGTTTTGTAGATTTTATTTAAGTGTTTATTAAAGCAATTATTAAGGTGTTATAAACCCAAAACCATGAAGCTTAAACCCCAAACCCTAAATCCTAAACTAGAAATCTTAAAACATAAACCCTAAGCATTTTATAAAGTGCTATAAACCCTAAACTCTAAACATTAATATCTAAAGCCTAAGCCACAAACGCTTAACCCTAAACCCTAGATGCTAAACTCTAAACCCTAAATCATAAACCCTAAACACTAAAACCTAAGCATTTTATAACAATTTAAAAAAAAATTGTAAATTTTATTTAAGTGTTTACTAAAAATAATTACTAAAGTGATATAAACCCTAAACCCTAAACTATAAACCATAAGCGCCTAACCCTAAACCCTAAACTATAAACCATAAGTGCCTAACCCTAAACCCTAAATTGTAAACCCTATATTGTAAGCATTTTATGACATTTTAAAAAGTGTTTTGTAACTTTTATTTAAATGTTTATTAAAAGAATTTACTAAATTTTTATAATCCCTAAACCCTAAACTCTAAACCCTAAATCGTATAATTAAAACCCTAAACCCTAAACCGTAAAGCCCAAACCCTAAACGCTCAACATTTTAAAGCATTTTAAAAATGGTTTTGTAGCTTTTATTTAAGTGTTTATTAAAATAATTTACTAAAGTTTTATAAACCATAAACCCCAAATCCTAAACCCTAAAACATGAACATTAAACCCTATAGGCTAAACCCTATACCCTAATAATTTTATAAACCTTTAATACTATACCCTAAACCCTAAACCCTAAACACCAAACCCTAAACCCTACACCTAAACCCTAAACCCTAAACCCTAAACCATAAATGCTAAAAATTTTATAACATTTTAAAAACATTTTTGTAAGTTTTATTTAAGTGTTTATTAAAATATTTTAAGAAAGTGTTATAAACCCTAAATTCAAAACCCTAAACCCTAAGCCATAAACCACAAATAATAAACCTTGAACCCTTATCTCTAAAACATAAACACTAAGCATTTTAATAACACTTTAAAAAGTAGTCGGTAAAATTTATTTAAGTGATCATTGAAACAGCATTTACTCAACAAATTATAAACCCTAAACCCTAAGCTCTAACCTGAAACTTGAAACCGCTATATCCCTAAAGCCTAAAGCCTAAATCCTAACCCATTTTATACACATTTTAAAAACCATTTTTTTAAATTTTATTCAAGTGTTTATTAAAAGAATTTAATAAAGTGTTATAAACTAGAAAACCTAAACCATAAACCATAAAACTAAACCCAAAATCAAAACCCAAAACCATAAACCCTAAGAATTTTATAACAGTTTAGAAATTGTTTTGATACTTTTATTTAAGTCTTTATTAAAATAATTTACTAAGGTCTTATAAACCCTAAACACTAAATCCCAAAGGCCAAACTGTAATCACTAAACCCTAAGCATTTTATATCATTTTAAAAATAATTTTTTAACTTTTATTTAAGCCTTGATTAAAACCATTTACTAAAGTCTTATAAACCATAAACCCTAAATGCTAAACCACCATAAACCCTAAACCCTAAACCCTAAATGCTAAACCCTAATCCCTAATCATCTTATAACATTTTAAAAATCATTTGATAATTTTTATTACAATGTTTATTAAAATAATTTACTAAAGCATTATAATACCTAAACATGAGAACCTAAACTGTAAAAACCAAATGTGAAACCCTAAACCCTAAACCTTAAATCCTAAACTCTAACAATTTTATAACATTTTAAAAAGTGCTATGTAACTTTTATTTAACTGTTTCTTAAAATCATTTACTAAAACCTTAAAAATCCTAAACCTTAAACCCTAAGCCCAAACCCTAATCCCTAAGCATTTTATAACACTTTAAAAAGAAGTTTTTAACTTTTATTTAAGTTCTTATTAAAATAATTTACTAAATCCTTACAAACCCTAAATCCTAAAACATGAATCCTAAACCCTAAACCCCAAACCCCAAACCCCAAACCATAAATACTAATCATTTTATAACATGTTAAAAAGTGTTTTGTAACTAAAATTTAAGTGTTTATTAAAAGAATTTTCTAAAGTGTTATAAACCCTAAACTCGAAAGCCTAAAACCTAAACCAAAAACCCTAATCCCTAAACCCTAGGTATTTTATAGCATTTTGAAAAGTGTTTCTAAATCTTATTTAACTTTTTATTAAAACAATTTTCTAAATTATTATAAACCCTAAACCCTAAGCCCTAAATCTAGACCGTAGCCGTAAAACCTTAATCATTTTATAACATTCTAAATTTTTTTTTGTATCTTTTATTTAAGTGTTTCTTAAAATAATTTACTAAAGTGTTATAAGACCTAAACCCTAAGCCGCAACACTACACCTGAAACCCTAAAACCTAAACCTTATGTATTTTATAACACTTTAAAAAGCGTTTTCTAAATTTTATTTAGGTGTTGATTAAAAGAATTTACTAAAGTGTTATAAACCATAAAACCTAAACCCTAAGCATTTTACAACATTTTAAAAATCCTTTTGTAACTTCTATTTAAGTGTTTATTAAAAGTAATTACTAAAGTGTTATAAACCTTAAACACTAAACCCCGAAGACCTAAAACCTAAACCCTAATCATTCTATGACATTTTAGAAAGCGTTTTAAACTTTTATTTAGGTGTTTATTAAAATAATTTACTAAAGTGTTATACATCCTAAACCCTAAACCCCAAATCCTAGACATTAAATCCTAAGCATTTTATAACATATTAAAAAGTGTTTTGAAACATTTATTTAAGTGTATATTAAAACAATTACTAAGGTGTTATAAACCTGAAACCATGAACCATAAACCCTAAACCAAAAATTTTAAATCTTAAACACTAATCATTTTATAAAATGTTTTAAGCCTTAAACTGTAAACACTAATCCCTAAAGCCTAAACTGCAAATGATTAACCCTAAACCCTACATGCTAAACCACAAACCCTAAATCCTAAACCCTAAATTCTAAACCCTAAACCCTAAACCCTAAGCATTTTATAACAATTTTAAAAACGTTTTGTAACTTTTATTTAATTGTTTACTAAAAATATTTACTAAAGTGTTATAAACCCTAAACTCTAAACTCTAAACCATAAACCCCTAACCCTAAACCCTAAGTATTTTATAACATTTTAAAAAGTCTTTTGTAACTTTTATTTAAATTTTTATTAAAAGGATTTACTAAAGTGTTATAATCCCTAAACCCTAAACTCTATACCCGAAACTCTAGACTTAAAACCGTAGACCCTAAACCTTAAAACCTGAACCCTAAACCCTCAACATTTTATAGCATTTTAAAAATGTTTTTGTAACCTTTATTTAAGTTTTTATTAAAACAATTTACTAAAGAGTTATAAACCATAAATCCTAAACCTTGAACCCTAAGCCCTATAGCCTAAACCCTACACCCTAATCATTTTATAACACTATAAAAAATGGGTTGTAACTTTTATTTAAGTGTTTATTAAAACCATTTAATAAAGTGTTATAAACCTTAAAAAATAAACCTTAAACCCTAAACCCTAAACCATAAATTTCAAACACTAAACCATCAACCTAACCTCAAATCCTAAACCCTAAACCCCAATCCCTAAACCATAAACCATAAATCCTAAGCATTTTATAACATTTTAAAAAGTGTCTTGTAAATTTTATTTAAGTGTTTATTAAAAGCTTTTAATAAAGTGTTATAAATTGTAAATTCAAAACCCTAAACCCTAAATTTGGAAACCTAAAACCTGAAAACCGAAATCGTAAATCCTAAACCCTAAAGCCTAAGCCTTAAAGACTAAACCCTAAATCCTAAGCATTTTATAAAATTTTAAAAACGTTTTGTAACTTTTATTTAGGTGTTTGTTAAAATCATTTACTAAATTTTTATAAACCCTAAAACCTAAACACTAAACCCTAGCCATTCTATAACACTTTAAAAAGCACTTTTGGACTTTTATTTAA
>APFE030349749.1:34531-82137 GCA_000404065.3 Pinus taeda | reverse complement strand
CCATCTGAGCACTTGCCACTTCAGGCTCATTAAAAATCGAAGGCGACTAGAGTCATCTTTAGCTTTTTCTCAACTCTTAAAAATTGAAAAGGCAAGTTGTGTCAAAGCATCATAAAATTTATTTTAATCAGAATAACGTCAATGTTCCCTCATTGGTATTAGGTTGAGAAAATGGAGTCCACCAACCAAGGATTTCCCCTTGGGGAAAATCCTAGTCCTTTCTCCTCTTGGGGAGATGTTGGTGCACCCCATATGGCCACATTGTCCCTTCCAAGACTGACAATCAGCTTGTCAATATGGCTCTTCTCGACCTCGGCCGTTCAAAGCACCATGATTCCTGAGCAATCAAATTAGCAACTAGATGATACTAGAGTTACCCCCCAACCTTCTGCTTCATTTGTTTCTCCCTCCCCTCCTTCATCTTTTCTTGGTGAAGCTAGTAAAGCAAATAGCCAAGTAACTGAGAAGAAGAATAAAGGGAAGGAGAAGGAGAAGAAGAAGAAGGAGCCAAAGGAAAAAAGGGGCAACCATGAACCATCTAGCGAAAATCCACACACTGCATCATCCAAACCTAAATCTCCATGTGTCATTTGCAAAGGAGACCATTATCATCAAGATTTTCCTTGCATCCCTTGGATCTTAAGGGACTAGTCTCCTCGTTTGCACAATCTTGTGTCATCAACCTCTGACGATCATGTTGAGAGTACACCATCAAATAGTGAAACCAAAGTCTCTGGGCAGAAAGGAAAATATAAATTTCCTTGTAGACTATGTGAAGGTGATCATGCCATCCACCATTGTCCCTTCTTGGACGAAGCTAAAAGAGTCTTGGATAACCGTCCTGCTTCACCGCTACGGCTTCCTCTTGGGTACAAGAAACTCTTGCCGAGTCCATTGCTAGTTGAAAATCTGACAGACACACCTTTGTGGTCGGTCAAAGCATCTATCATCAAAGATAAACTCTCTGAGTCCACATCGGACCAAAGTCATCAGGTCAAAACGGCAGTCGACCCAGTCTTGTCTTTGGAAAGTCCATCTTTAGATGATACAGTCACCGAAGAGAATGAGAATGACACCATTCAAATTCTTTTCATAAACATAGACTCTGATGAAGATGGGGAAATCTACCCATTCCTTTACCACAGGAAGGAAGTTCGTTAGAGTCATATCCGGCCATTTATTCGGTCCCACCTCCGAGCAACCTAGTTGTTTCCTTTGACTAGAACCTACTAGGAAAACCCCGTCTACCGTCTAATGTACCATTTTGAATCATTTTACAAGCTTACAGAATGGTCATGGTCGGTACTATCATAGATGAAGGGGAATCTGTGAGTATCCTTTCCTCAACTGCTTGGAAAGCAATTGGTTCACCATTGCTTCTGCCTGAGATGTGAAATCTAACAGGGTTTGATAAAGGAACCAGTCGAATGTTAGGGATCCTTCCAAATTTGCCTATAACTTTGAGAGTGAAAACCATTTATATGAACGTAATGGTATTCCAAGGACCTCTAGATTATAATGTACTCCTTGGGCATGACTACATTTATAGCATGGGAGCCATTGTCTCCTCACTCTTTCGAGTAATGTGTTTTCTGCATGAAAGCAGATTGGTCCATCTCATAGACCAACTTTCATTCCCTAGCTCACACATAGCTAATAGTCAAATTCCATCGCTAACTGGTCTTTTTATGCAAGGAATGTCTCATCAATCTCCAGTACATCCACCTGATGAGCGCGAGTAATTCAGTGGTTGTGATTGAAACCCAGGGGGCATGCACCCTAGTTTGCTTCGGCAGAAGAACCCCAGGTATAAGGTAGGCTTCCACATGGGAATATGACTAGTCTGACACACCCATCCATTTAGGAAAATGGGATTAGACTAGAGTAAGATACCTCCGTCAAAGGTATGCCTTTCCTAACAGAGTAAATGCTTTGTTTGTGAATTGAAGGGTAATCTAAAAACTCTAATTTGTACATCAAAGGGTATGCCTTTCCTGACAGAGCAAATGCTTTGTTTGCAAATTGAAGGGTATCCTAGAGACTCTACTTCATTATACCTAGGGGTATGCAAACCTTTTCGCATGGAAAGTGAAAAGCGACCATTTATTTTATTAGTTTGTAGATTCTCAACCCTTTAAACTCGTAGGATTAGTCGTTCCTAGCTTACATAAATAAAGGATTCGAAGCAAAGTTTCAAATGGTGCAAGCTCCCTAAAAATTGAACCTATCGATGAGACATCCTTATTATATGACTGGCACGAGTAGTTTTACGCAAAGTTCAAGCTCGTTAAAAATTGAACCTAAGCAATGAGCATATATTCCACCAGAGTTTAAGCTCATTAAAAAAAATGAACCAATCTCTAGTAAATAACCATTGTGAATGCATTATCATCAACTTTTGAGCCTTGGTCGTTCTCTTACCATCACCTCCACTCTATTTTAGCTGATCATACACCTCCATTTGATTGTTTACCCTTTTGAGGAACAACTGCGACGAGTGATTCTATTAGCCATCCTCGTAACATTGTCATGATTGGAAAATTCCAAATTGTACCTGGAACCAGCTGCTACCCGAAAATATCACTCGTTCCTCAAAAAACGAGTCTCCTTTAAGCTCTTTACATCTGACTCATAAAATATGAAAAGATTGTTGAGAAATTGACCTCTCCAGCTCGTTAAAACAATCGGAAGTGTTATCCCTCCTCTAGATTTTAATCTTTTTGGAGCTGAGGGATTATTACACAAAAAGATCGAGCACTTGTCTTGTTCATCTCATTAAAACTATCAAAAATTCATCCCTTTCGTATTATTTTAAAATTTTTCAGACTTAAGGGATTATATGACAAAAAAGGATTACTGGAGTTTCCTTTCCATCCATTTTCAGACTCTCTAAAATTGAAAAAGGACCGAGTTGTCTTTGTCATTAAACTCGTTAAAACCAATAGCGACAAACTTGTCCATGTAGACAAGAATGAGTTTCACTGTTGCTAGGCTCATTAAAACATAGTGGCGTGTTTGCCTGAAGGGTAAATTATAGGAAAAGCATATGTTAGCCTCCTCAAGCTTGATAAAAATAAAGATGTACTAGTTAGCAATGACTGGGGAAAAATTGGGAAGAAAGCTTGATGAAACTTTATTGGTAGCAAGTCACTCTTGAACATGACACTTTCACTCCATCACCATGATTGAGTCGGGTTGGGTTATTCCATTCACCGGTCATATTACCATTGGTCCACCATACCATCCATTTTTGGGGTTAATGCTACCAATCCATTTCAATGTCGTCGATATGTTCAAGAGATGTCACTCAGAGAATTCACCAACCCAGCTTGTGTCTCATCTGTTGCAATACCTTCACCCTTCATTATTTCATGACCTCCACCCTGAACCATGTACCATCAGATCATTTTCACCTCCACAAAATCATTTGCTCCATTCCATGTCGTAGATGTGGGATTCATCAAGGCCCTCCTGCGACAGGTCACTTCTTGTTGACGATAGCTCTTTATCTAAGAAGTCGACCTAGGAACAACCATTTTAGTACTTTGAAGCTTGCATGAAAAGTGTTGTTTCACATCCTAAAGGAACAAGGTCAACTGATTACATCATCTCCCAGAAGTTCTCCATGGAAAACTTCTCAGAACTGGTCAAAACTAGAGCATATAGACTGCTCATTGCTAAGGGTACAATGCATCTCACCTGCCACATGCAAAAAGTGTGATGCATACTAAAAATCCCTTCTGTAGGGTGCGATGGGTGAGAGTAGACAAATGGCAGAGACAATTTTCAAGGTGGGTGATCATGGAATCTTCCAGAAACTTCTCCTGTGACACTTTCCTCTTTGAATTTGCCCAGGGATAAATAAGAGATCATGAATCTCCAAGTGGAACCAAGAACTATCAAAGAGAGGACACTAATCAAAATCCCAGAAGCTGAATCACCCCCCTGCAAAATCTATATATGGATCCCTCATCCCAGACATCCAAAGGCTAGAATATTGTATCTTGTAAGGAGGTGTTGTTAGTTTCTTGGTGGAACATCATAGTGTTGGGTGATATAAGATTTTCATGAGGTGAAGAAGGGCTTTGATGCTGGGAGGATGACGTTGGGTCAGATCAATGGGTTGTAATCCTCTCTTCTACTCTTTCTATCAATAAAGCTATTTGAGTTTTCTTCCACATTCATGTATGTTTGAGTTGATATATGCATTTGTGTGGTCAATATATATCTGGTCCTATATTGTTTATGATCGTAGATCTCTATGCTTTGATGGTATAATGATGCTTTGAATTTACAGGTGCTCTTTGAAGCGGAGTAAGTAAGGAAGGAGTGGCAAAGATCTGTCAGAGGGGAGAGGGAACAAGCAAGGAGCCAAGCGAAAGACTGAGGTTGGTAATCGCTGCTTCTCTCCTATCTACTTCTCATAAAGGAAAACAAAAGTAACTTTAGTTTGTTTTTTTCTAAGATAGCTACCCATCTTAGTGGGACTAGCAGCTCTGAATGGACACTAGATTTCCTAATAACAATCCTGGATGCATTCATGCCTATATCAGGGGAGCGTCCAAGAGTTTAATGATTTAAAAACACAGTGGGACCCAAGGGTTGGTTACTTGAGAGGTTGGGATGGTTCCTAGGAGTCTTATTTCTAATGTGGAAGGTCTATATGTTGTGTTTCATCGGTTCCACTTCCTTAAGGTGACTTAAGAGGTCAAATAATATCATAGTTACTTCTCATCACATGTTTACCGCAGTTGGACAATTACTTGGGTAGATGTAGGAGGAAGGTGTTACGGAGTGGTATAAGAGCATGGTTCACCCCTAACACTAAATTGACTATGTTGGTCATGCATTCATATCAGTTGAATATGTATTTATTGTGTTGCAAGACCATGTTCTTGTTGCATTTATGTTATATTCTTTCCAAAACTAGCTCCCCTAGTTAAACCAAGGGGTTAGAGGGGGGCCAGAGCCTCCCCTTTGTTGCACCGATGCATAGTGGGGGGTTCACAAGGGGTTTAAGGGGGGTGGTTAGCCCCCCTCTATGAGGACCAGGTAGCACCCTAGGGAATGCTTTTTTTTTTTTTGGACCAATGGTTTTTTCTATGGTTTTGTCCATGGTTTTGTGCTTGGTTTTCGCACATGGTTTTGGGTGTGATAGTTTTTGGTCCATGGTATTGGATGCTTTGGCATGTGTATATATGTATTGTAACATTGAAAAGAACATAATAAAAAATTAATCTGGTAGTCCTGGTTTTGGGATCTAGGGGAAAATATATGTGCATATTTGTTTTATGTGTTATGCTCTTGCCATTATTTATTTTACCATATTTAGTGGGAGATCTACGGGATCGATTTTGGTGGTGAAAGAGGATGGCGAGAAATGGAAACATAGAGGTCGATAAGTTTAATGGTCAGAGTTTTGAGTTGTGGAAACTCAAGATGGAGGATCTGTTGGTGGACAAATTTCAGTGGATCGTAGTAGATCTGGGTACTAAACCAATGGAAGTGTTCGATGAAGAATGGAAGAAGTTGGATCGGAAGGAAAAAAAACATAATATGATTGTGTCTCTCATATTCAATATTTGCTTAATGTATCAGGGGAATCTATGATGAAGGCTTTGTGGGACAAGTTAAGGACTTTGTGCCATTCTAAGTCTCTGGTGAATAAATTGTTCCTACGAAGAAAGATGTATAACATCGGATGAAAAATGGAGACTCGGTGACAGATGATCTGAACGCATTTAATACTGGGGTAAGCTAGTTATTGTCTATTGATATTAAAATTTCAGATGAAGATAAGTGTATTAGCTTGTTGTGTTCTCTACTAGATTCATCAGATTTTCTAGCTATTGCAATAGGTAGCAATGCAGCTACCTTGCAGTTTGATGAAATAGTCTCATCCTTGCTGATGGAGGAGATGAGATGAAAAAATATGGAGAGCCAGAATGGTGATTCTTTGTCTGTACGAGGATGGTCCCAAAATAGAAACAAAAAGAATTCATTGAGTGGGAGATCTAAAACTAGAGGGATATCTAAATCTCTAGGAAAACCTGTAAAGGTGTGGTGGAAATGCGGAAATGAAGGGAACTAAAAAAGGGACTATAAATCTAAATCTCCTGAAAAAGGAAAGGGATCTGTTGATTATCCTTTTGCATAGGTGAAAACCACCTCAGATGAAGGTGGGGATGTGTACTTTTCTTCTTCAATTACACATGTAGATCATGAGGCATGGCTGAGGTGCATCCTTTCACTTCACCCCCCATAGAGAGTGGTTCTGTGAGTATGAGAAATATGATGGTGGTGATGTCTTCTTAGGGGATGATAGGAAGGCTAGAATGCTTGGTCATGGAAAAGTAAATTTGAATTTGTAAGGTGGAAGGGTTAGAACACTTCTGGGTGTTTTGCATATTACTGTACTAGCCAAAAATCTTATTTCTGTAAGCAAGTTGGATGATGCAGGTGTAAAAATAGTGTTTGAGAAGGTTACCTACATGATGGTTCAAGGAGCACTGATATTTATGCAGGGAGTTCAGATTCAAACTCTGTACAAGCTGCAATGTAGCACAGTTATTGATGGGTGTAATGGTTCTATGGTTCCTGAAACTGGAGTAGAAAATCTAGTGGTCTCTAGAGAAAATACCATGTTATGGCATCAAAGGCTTGGACATATTGGAGAGAACAGCCTTAGAATACTTCATGGTAAATGTATGGTAGAAGGTATGACTAATAGCTCTTTCGATTTTGGTTTTTGTGAAAAATGTGCATATGGGAAGCAGAATTGGGCGAGTTTTCCCTCTAGTGGTAAGAGAGCAAAACATATATTAGAGCTTGTGCATAGTGATGTGTTTGGACCTATGAAGGTTCCATCATTGGGTAGGTCTGTGTACTATATATAATTTATAGATGACTTCTCAAGGAATACATGGATATATTTCCTCAAGAAGAAATCTAAAGTCTTTGACAAGTTTAAAGAATTTAAGGCTCTAGTGGAAGACCAAATAGAAAAGAAGATAAAGGCACTGAGGATAGATAACGGTGGAGAGTTTTGTAAGAATGAATTTGAAGAATTATGTAAGAAGTGTGGTATAGCACAACATGAAACTACTCCATACAATCCTGGGGAAAATGGAGCTGTAGAAAGAATGAACAAGACGTTGATGGAAAGGGAAAGAAGCATGCTCACTGGTGCCGGGTTAGGACAAGAATTCTAGGTAGAGGCGGTGGAGGCAACATATTACCTGGTCACCAGATCACCTTCATCAACATTGGAGGATAAGACTCCATAAGAGGTATGGACTAGTAAGAAACCATCTCTTTCACATCTAAGGGTATTTGGCTGTGATGCATATGTACATGTTTTAAAAGAGAAAAGAACAAAGTTGGATAGTAAATCAGAAAAGTGCATCTTTATTGTGTATAAGAATGGTTTAAAGCGTTATAAGCTTTGGAACCCAGTAATAAGGAAGGTTGTGTACAATCAAGATGTGGTTTTCAAAGAGGTGAAATATGTTATTAAACATAAAGTCTCATCAAAGGAACCTAAAAAGATAGAGTTTGAGCTAAAGGAGGGAGAATCAAACTCTACAACAGAAGAGGAATCAAAAGATGAAGATCCACAAACTCCAAGTGTGAGAAGATCAGCTCGAGAAAGAAGGCAGCTAGAAAGGTATGGTCCATTTGCTTTCTGTTCAAATTTTGCTTTATCTATTACTGATGATGATCCCAGAACTATGAATGAAGTAGTAGATTCAGACGATGGAAAACTCTGAAAAGAGGCCATGGTTGATGAAATGGCATCTTTGAACAAAAATGAGGCTTAGGATTTGATGGAGTTGTTGAATGGAAGGAAACCCATTGGTAGTAAGTGGGTGTTCAAGAAGAAGACAAATGCAAAAGGAAAGGCGGAGAAATATAAAGCTCAGTTGGTAGAAAAATATTATTCCCAGGTGTTTGGAATTTATTTTGGTGATATTTTTTTCCCTTGTTGCCAAGGTAGCTTCTATTAGATTACTTTTATTTCTTGCCGCAATTTTTGATTTTGAGGTAGAATAGATGGATGTGAAGAAAACATTTCTTCACAAGTATCTAGAAGAAGAGATCAACATGATGAAACCTGAACGCTTAGGAATGCAGGGTAAGAAAGAACTGGTATGCAAGTTAAAAAAGTCTTTGTATGGGTTAAAACAGTCACCAAGGATGTGGTATCAAAAATTTGATACATTTATACGGGGACTTTGCTTCACTAGAAGCAAAGCAGATCACTGTGCATATTTTAAATTAATTGGTGACTGTGCTATTTATTTGGTCTTGTATGTGGATGATATGTTTTTGGTTGGAAATGACTAAGAAATTATCCAGGATTTGAAGACCCAATTGTCCTCCAAATTTGACATGAAAGATCTTGGTGTTGCAAACTATTTTTTGGGCATGGAAATTAAAAGAGATTGGGCAAAGAGGAAGCTCTGGTTAAACCAGAGGAAGTATGTCGAGACAATACAACAGAGGTTTAATATGGAAGATAGTAATCCAGTGAATGTTCCTATTCTTGTAGGTGTAAAGTTATCCATTGAACAATATCCCAAGACACAACAAGAGGAAGAGAACATGTCTTGTGTTGCAGATGCAAGTGTAGTCCGTAGCTTGATGTATCTGAAAGTATGTACTAGACCAGACATTGCACATGTAGTGGGAGTATTGGGTAAGTTTATGTCAAAACCAGGGAAGAAGCATTGCACAACACTGAAGCAGGTTTTCAAGTATTTGCGTGGCACTAGTGATTATGGTTTGTGCTACCAAGGACGATCAAGATTGGACAATGTTTTGGATATGCATGGCTTTGTTGATGCAGGCTGGGTTGGAGCTCTAGATTAGAGAAGATCTACAAGTGGGCATTTGTTTAAGATATTTGGAGGTGCAGTCAAGTGGATGAGTAAGAAACAATTAGTAGTGACACTATCAACTATAGAGGAAGAATACATGGCAACCACTCATGCAAGCCAGAAATAAGTTTGGTTGCAATAATTGTGTTCAAGTATGGGGTTAGTACAGGGAGCTATAAGGATAGATTGTGACAACCAAAGTAATTTTCTTGGAAAAGAACCCTCCTTATCATTCAAAGACAAAGCATATTGATGTTCAGTATCACTTTGTGAGGGATACGATAGAAGACATAAAGGTGTTGTTGGTAAAGGTGGACACTTTGAAGAATACTGTAGATGTATTCACAATATCTGTGAGCTCTGAAAAATTATCTTGGTGTAGAGAAACAATGGGCAGTGTAGGGATGGATAAATGAATAATCTTTCTTGTGGCCCCCTGTGGAAAGAAAACAACAAGTGGGAGAATGTTGGGTTGCATTATATTATTTCCACGACTAACTCCCTTGGTCAAACTGGGGGGGTTAGAGGGGGGGCAGAGCCACCTCCTTGATTTCACTGATGTGCAGCAGGGGGTTAGCTCGAGAATTTTTTTTTTTGACCCATGGTTTTTTCCATGGTTTTGTGCATGGTTTTTTCACATGGTTTTGGGTGCGATGGTTTTCGATCCATGGTATTCAACGCTTCAGAATGTATATATATGTATTGTAACATTGAAAGGAATGTAATTAGAAATCAATCTAGTAGTCCCAATTTTGAGATCCAAGGGGGAATCTCTGTGTATATTTGCTTTATGTGTTATGCTCTTGCCATTGTTTATTTTCTTTTTTTAGAATTCGTATGCAGGTAATTTATGTACAGGGTTAAAACCTACAATTTGGAGGGTATGGGTTATGGTTGTAGTGAGGTCACCATGGGAAGTTGATAATGTTGTTGTGGACTCTTCTGTCATGACTGTATGCTTTATTATGCATTATTTATGCACGTTATTATTCACATGTGGTCAAGTGTACATCGATGTCGTGGTTGTTTTCATGCATGAGGTCATGGTATTTGTAGTTGATATGGGCATGCATTGATGACTATACTCTAGATAGAATGATGGTTATATGGCTATATGATTACATGTTATATTTTTATATGTTGTCATGATTATCTTATACATGTATTATGTTGATTTGATGATCTTGTAGATGAGGTATCATCCCATAATTATGCTAAGGTACATTGGTTTATTGTGATTTGGTTTAGTTGACATGATATACCTTGTAGGAATAACATCAAAGATGACATGAAGATGGTATACTACAGTTCCCAAGACACCCGCTATGGATCAAATGAGCAATGTGGTGTTAGACACTCTTCTAATTTGGCAGACACACTAAGAATATTAAAGAAAGAAATAAGGAGTTGTAAGGCAGACAATGACAAAATCATACAAGCACAGGAGAAACAAGCAGAGGTAAATGCAATGATACTTTAGAGTTTATCGAAATTGTAGTGACAAGGACCTCTTCTTATTAGCCATGAGCAAGAGGAAAAAAATAATGGATTATATGGCAGTAGGTCTCATGGTGGTCACAGGTCAGATAGAGATGACACGGTTAGATATGGAATATTGTTGGATACTTGAGATAAGAGGGGTGATAGACATAGGTACTATTTAGTTCTCGTTCTAGCATGCATGCTGATCAAAATCATTATCATCCTTATAGGATGAGTGGCAAGAGATATTTTTCATACAAGTTTATGAAAGAAAATCCACCTACATTTGATGGAGAGATGAAGAAATCATAGGATGCAGAGGCATGGTTTCTTTGCATGAGGAAGTTCTTCGGGTTGCATGATTATTCAGAGAATATGAAAGCCAAAATAGCTACATTCAATCTCAAAGGTAAAGAAGATATTTGGTGGGAAGATATGAATAACGTTAGAGGCATTCATGAGGAGGACTTGACTTGGAGTGAGGTTGAGAGACTATTCAAGAAGAAGTACCTATCTGAGAGATACTTTTATGATAGGAAAAAATAATTATATGAGCTAAATATGGGATAAATGATAGATGAGAGGTACACTAGTAGGTTCCTAGAGCTATTGAGGTATGTGCCTTACCTCATGGAGGAGAAGGCAAAGATTCAAGGATTCACTAGTGTGTTACTGATTGCATTCAAAGACATGATTGAGTTTTGTGAGCTTAGATCATTGGACAAGGCCATCCGAAAGCTAAAGCACTGCTACGAGATATTAAAGCATAGAGATGAGACTAAGACGAATTGGAAAGTTAATGCAAATAACAAAGGAGAATGGGAAAATAAGAGAGGAAGACTTGAAGATTCAATTAATAAAGAGAATGCAGTGCCATCTAAGAAGTTCAATACATCTAACATAGGACAAGGACATTGATCTGAGGAGCATAACAAGGATGCAGGCTGGAAGCCTATAGAGTGTTGGAATTATGGAAAAGATCATCGCAGGAGAGATTTTATGAGAAATAAATGTGGTAGGCCTCAGATATATAGATCAAAGGAGGTGTAGACTATTGGAGATGTTGGTCAAAGTGTTCCTTGTATCTATGTAGTACTAGATAATAGATAGGAAGACCATCGCACATCTATCATTGAGATTGAAGGTAAGCTTTGTGATCAAATTGTTTCTATTTTGATTGACCCTAGATGTAATTATAGTTATCCTAGTCTTGACTTGGTGGATAAGTGTGGTTTGAATAAAGAAGTACATACAAAGTCTTGGTTAATGTACCTACCTATGGGTACAAAGAAGAGAGTTCACCATTAGGTAAGAGTTTGTGCATTTGATTTGAATGGTATACCTACCTCAAAACATTTGAATGTATTACCATTGGGATCATACAATATGTTTTTGGGCATGGATTGGTTGTCCCTTCATAGAACAAAGGCGGATTCTTATGAAAAATTCATTGAGTGCTTGAATGAAAATGGGGAAAAAAGTGTTTTGTGAGGTAAGAAGAAAGGGACATTAGTTAGGATGGTGAATACTATGCAAGAAAAGACTAGTCATAGTAAAGGTGTGTTTTGAGAAAGTACCCAGTTATACAACAGTTTTAGGATGTGTCTTCCGCAGAGATTTCTTAGTTGCCACCTCATAGGGAAGTATAATTTTCTATTGAGTTAGTGCCAGGGGTAGCTCCAGCATCAAAATCACCATACAAGATGAGAACACCTAAGTTGGTAGAGTTGAAGCTGCAATTGAAGGGTGTTTTGGACATGTGACACATTAAGCCAGGTGTATCACCATGGGGCACATCGGTAATATTCGTGAAAAATAAGGATGGCACTCTTAGGCTATGCATTAACTACATGCAATTGAGTGAATTGAACATCAAGAACAAGTATCTATTACCAAGGATTGAAGACTTGTTCGATTAGTTGAAGGGAGAAGCTATGTTCTCAAAGATTGATTTGAGATCTAGATATCATCAGTAGGCATTAAAGAAGAGGACATATACAAGATATCTTTTTAGACTAGGTATGGGAATTATGAATTTTTCGTAGTTCCATTTCATTTAACTAATTCCCTTGCTACCTTTATGTGCTTGACGAATTGTGTGTTGCATATATACTTGGATGAGTTTGTTATTGTGATCATTAATGAAATATTGGTATATTCTAAAAATGAGGAAGAGCATGCTAAGAATTTAGCAGTAGTGTTGAGGTTGTTGAGAGAGCATCAGTTTTATGCTAAGCTCAGTCAATTGTTACATAGTATTTTGTCACACTTCCTATTCACTTCTTGTTCGATATCCTAAAGTGCCAAAACCTTAACAACTTTGAAGTGTACTCCTCATGAAACACATATTGAAACATCCCTGAAGAATAAAAGAAAAACTCCCCCGAGTCAATTCTCTAGAATTTCCCTAAAAACCTGGGTTTCAGAACCAACACTCTTTGCTAGCCCATGTCGATGACAAGTTTTATATTGCTGACCTAGCACTTCCAACTTGGGTTTTGATACAAAAACCTATGCCGAACCTCTTCTAGTAGGTTTTCCCAAAATGGGGGAGAAGCCTCCTATGCTAGAAACTTCGAGAAACATCAAGCTAGATGTTGTTGGGTAGAGATATGGTCGAGATCTCCCATTTGGAGCTCTTGATCCTACATTTAAGGGTCTTCCCCTTGAGATGTGGACCTTCTTCCCACTTCTTCTGATCCCTAACTCCCTTTCCCTTCCTATAAATCAAATCCCCTCCATCCCCAAATGTTTGGTCATTGATTCCCTCCATGCCTATGCTCATATTATGCCCAAATGTTGCCCATATAACTTGGCGAAGGAGTGCTTGAAGTGTCTTGGCTTAGACTTGGACATCCAACAAAAGGAGGTCTCAAACATCAAGGAAATGATTGTAAGATTCCATTTTTTATTTATTAATATATACATCTGATGTTCACTTACCAAAAATTTCAAAATATTTATGAATTTAGCTGGATACTCCTTGATATATCAAGTAGTTTATATTTGATATATACTATGTATGCTCTTGTATCTTTTATTTTCCTTTTATCTCTCTTGCTAGTACTGGACATAAGGAACAAGTAAGGAGAAAACTTGGAAGCTAAGGGATAGAATTAATCATCAAAGTATTGGGAAATTAGCATCAGAGCAAGGTAGGTTTCTCTCCCTCTCTCTACATTTTTAAACATAAGCTAGGAAAGTATGCATTAGTTTGTTCAGTTTCTTTCTAGACCCACTCATTGGGCTAGAGAGATCACCTCTGTCCATAGAGGGGATTTATCTTCACAACAAAATGGTGATTCCACTGGGGATGTTACAACCTCTTCAATCTTTTTTATTGATTTTATCTTTTGATCAGTTTGACCAACCATTGAAATATCAGTTAGTGTGAGTCAGTGTAGGTTTTCGCATTGAATGATCACTGCTTTAGAGTGTTAGGTATAGATTTTTTGTTGAAAATATTTTTATTTTTTCCCAATTTTCTCGCCCAACACACTTTTTCCTTGAACAATCGCATTTCCAACACTCTTTTCCTTAAAACAGTTGCGTTGGAACCACTTTCAGCATGGGTTTAGCTGTGATAGTCACGCTAATCTCATATATTTTATAAATTTAGGGTTTCTGCCCTAAGGTCCAATGTTTCATGGCCTTTGAAGGTCTCTTCCTATCCTTTGTGATTGGATTTTCCAGTGCTTTTGTCTGATTGCCTTGGTTAATTAGTAAAGTTGTCTCTTTGGATTTGAAGTGCTTGAAGTGAAAATTTGATTGAGTTCTAGGGTGTCTAGGTCAATTGGTTATCACTTGCTACTTGTTGTGTCATTAAGACATTGGTTTGTTGATTTATTGAGTCTTGTTTTCTATGGAAATCATTGAAAACATTAGTTTTCATTTGTTTTAACTTGTTTTTCACAAAGTTGTTTTTCAAGTTTCTTTAGGTCATTTTAGTTTGGAAATCATACTTGTTTTAATCAAGCATAGATTACATTGTGTGATTTTCAAGGTGAAAAGAGTGCATTGTTTATTCGTTCAAAAAGAAAAAGTTAGAGATATTTTCATTTAGGTGTTTTTGAATTAGATTTTGTGTTTATTTGGTTGATGTAAATTATACTAAAAATTTTCTATTCTACAAGAGAGAGGTATTACATCTTTTAAGAATTAATATGGCCAGATTGTAACAGGAGACTAATATGAAATATTTTTGAACATAAAAGTGGATGATAGGACAAAGTTTGTTGGAACCAATGGAGATATTAATGGTCAAAATCAATTTCAAATTTTAGCTAATGACCTTTTCATTTTTTTATGAAATAAAGAACTTGTTCATAGTAAAACCTTATTTTGAGAATTATAATGATGTCAATGAATCCTATAGACAAATGATGCATCTTAGTTACTCAACAGATGAAGAATGGGAGTAGTTGATCAATTTGTTTCAATAATGTTAGCTTATCAATACAGGATATTAGCAACACATAATGTCTATTAAGAATTTCGAGCAACAAGAACAGAGAAAATTCAAATACATTGAACCTAAATGCAGAAATCAAGCGTAGTTGCAGACATTTTTGTAGTTTTCTATTTTTTGTTAAAAGTATTGTTATGAACATCTTGATAACATACCCATTTCATCTCTAAATCGCAATTTTTCGGCCTAGCTGATGTTTTCCTATTTTATCAATATTTTATGGTATCTTGATTTTGCCAATGTTTGCCAATTTATGATCTTTTGGTTTTCCAAACCTTCTCAATTTTATCCTAATGTCGATGTTAACAACATTGGTTAAAAGTTGTTTAATAATTATCCAAAGCTTTGGATAAAGACTACTTTGAATGTAAATATTTTAAGTGATAGGATAATTTTTAACACTCTATATATACCTTATTTTTTAATAAGAAAGGGTTGATACCTAGAGCAAGCTTTTCTAATATTGTTGTAATATTTTCAACTTGGATATAATGAAAGGATTTTGGTTTTTGTTCTTGACAACTACTGTGTACTTGTGTTTTCTTCTTGTAATTTCATATTTTGTTTCTCTGTATAAATTAGAATAGTATAGGACATTGGGAAGTGCTAGATTGAGTATGAATCTCCCTGATGTCCCTCTCCAAAGTTATGTTCACAATTGAGTTAGAAATTGAACAATTTGTTTAATTTACTGCCCAAAAATCTTTAGATTGCCACTTCTACATTGTATTTGGATATATTTTTTTCGACTCTAGAGGTTCGTCTATATGTCTCTAATATTATTAGAAGATTAAATGTTTAGGAATAATGTTTATCCTTCCAAATTCCTCTCAATTCCTCTTTCAATTCCTCTCAATTCCTTATATTGATGCTTTGACTCATTTCTTTACCGAGTATTATGTGCAAAGGTACAACATGGGGAATCACGAAAAAAAATTAAGAAGCACAAACATAGGTAACATCGGATTGAGAAGCAGATGTTGTAACAATTGAGGGGGTAGAAATCCATTTCATCTTACTTGTCAAATATTGAAAGTGGGCAACCAAAACGTTTTTCTGCCACCCAACACTAGACCAGTACTTGGGGGTTTGTTATATAGTATGTTTTCGCACTTCCAGTCTTGTATCCTAAAGTGTCACACTTTGTGTCGTTAATGTCACAAGTGTTGTAAATGATAAAATATGTCACAAACAATATATTCACCATGAAAAATCTTCAAAACATCCCTAAAGAAAAGGAAGTAAACTTGTTGTAAAAGCATTCTGAAGAATTTTTCAAAAACATTGTTTTTCAAGACTAATGCTACTTTTATCAAGAAAATCCATGCTAGTAACCTCTGGCATAACACATGACTAGCACTACCAACACTACTTTTACCAAGAAAATCCGCACTGGTCCTTTTTAGGAAAATTTTCCCAAAATGGAGGAGAAGCTTCCCTTGCTATAAAGCTCAAGAATGGCGATGTGGTTTTGTGTAGATGAATTTTGGAATGAGACCTCCCATTTCTAGCCCTAGATCCTCTTTCCTTGGATCTCTCCTGCAATATGTGGAACTCCTCCATCTTTTCATGGATCTTCAACTTCGTCTCCTTCCCTATAAATGAATTTCCCACCATCCACTAATGGTTTGTTAATTATGGGTTTCCTTCTAGGGCATGTACCTCGAATTGATCATTATGTTGGTGGCATGCAAAATCATCTCAAGCATATCTTTTCTTTGTTTCAATCTTGTGCAAAAATGAAACCAATCTCAAGCATAATTTCTCTTCGTTTCAAGCTTGTGTAAAAATGAAACTATTTTCAAGAATAGTTTGTCTTGATTTCAAGCTTTTGTAAAAATGAAACCAAATCCAAGCATAGTTTTTTATTATTTTTCAAGCTTGTGAAACAATGAAACCATCCCCAACTAATCTTGAGCATAATTTGTCTCCATTTCAAACTTGTGTAAAAATGAAACAAATCCAAGGACAATTTTTTCTCAAGTTTCAAGCTTGTGAAAAATGAAACCATCTTCAAGTATCCTCAAGCATAGTTTCCCAATTTTCAAGCTTGTGTACAAACGAAACCATTCCTACTTTACCTCTCATGATTGTCATTAATTTTATCAGCTTTTTTTTTCTTGATGAGAAATGGTTTTTTCATTCCATCATCACCATCTCTTTGGATGATCACACGCTTTCACTTAGTTGTTTTACCCTTGCTAGGGGAACATCTATGATGAGTGGTCTTATTGGCCAGCCCCTTAACCTCTACGTGTTTTGAGTAGTTCCATCATGACCGAAATCAGTTGTTACCCTTTTATACCACTCATTCCTAAAAGAGGATTTCTCGTTCAACTCTTTTCAAACTCCAAAAATATGAAAATATTGTCGAGCACTTGAATTTTCAAACTCGCTAAAGTAAATGAAAAGAAACCTACTCAGTATAAGTTTAACCCTATTCCAGACTGAAATAGACTAGCTATGAAAAAGGAATACCTTCATCAAACATGGCTAAGGGGTTCTCTTGAGTATTATTTTCTACCTTTTCAGACTGAAGAGACTATCTATGAAAAGGGGCATTTAGATTTTTTTTTCACCTCTTTTTAAAACTCTCTAAACATGAAAAATATGTCAAGTTAACCCTTTGTCAGACTCATAAAAATAAAATGACAAAGGAATTGTCACCATGAAGAGACCGAGCTACTCCTTCCTACGACTTGTTATAAATACTAGGATGGATTCATCCAAGGGATGATTTATACAACAAGCATATGGTATCCTCTTCAAGATTGAGATTAGAAATAAAGAAGACTCACTAGAAATAGTGGGGGGAAGTGGAAATAAACAGATCCTGTATTTTGTATTGAAAGGGAGTATGTCGCTCTTAAACATGACATTTATCTGTATCACTTGTCAGGTTTGGGACATCCTCACTTTTTCACTTAGCTTACCAGGTTTGGGAAATCCATTTGCCTCTCATTTCATTATATTCTATTGTCACGATTACATTTGATCCTATTTTGAGTCAACTACTACCAAATTCTGGAGTCATGTCGCTGATATGTTCAAGAGAAGTCCCACCTACAATTTCAAACCACTTATACCCTTTTGGCTTTTTCTGCATCAATCCTTAATCACTCTTCAAAACTTTGCAAAATCCTATTTTCATGTCAATGATGTGGGAAACATTATGGCCCTCCTTCAACAGATCACTTCCGGTCAACTCTGGCTCATTACCCAAGAATATGATCCAAGAACTCCCTTTAAATACCTTAGAGGTTGCATGCCTCAATGGTAGTTTCTTCGCATTTGAAAATAGGTTCACATTATTGGCCTTTGATCAAATGATTATGCCTGTGTTCAACTTCAGCTTCATTGTTCACACTCATGGATAGTGTTGTTGTACCTTAAGATAAATCACCATCGTTGGTGGTTTCTGTTGGGCCTCTTATCATTTTACATCATTGACATGTAATTAGGTGGTTTCTACCATGTTCGACTCTGACATATCTATTCACATGCTGATCTTCGTACTTTGGTTAGATTGAGAAAGATATGAAGACCCTGGGTTTCATTTGATAAACCTAAGTTGTGTGGGGTTATGAAGTATTCATGATTGTCAACATGATTCTTTCTATTCGGATGGATGCATCCATGACGTGGATCCATGTATTGTTATATTCCTTCTGAGAGATGTATTTCCAAGCATACTTACATCATAGATGTAAGATATATTGTATTATGTTTGATTTGTAGGTCTCCTGGTAGTGGTTCTCTATGTCCTTGCCTTTGCTTGTAAATCATTTCAACCATCACTTCTTGTTTTCACTTCATGCTTTAGGGGAAATCTGTTACACAATATTTTATCACACTCCCAGTCTCGTATCCTGAAGTATCCCACTTTGTGTTGTCAATGTCGCAAGTGTCGCAAGAGATGAAAGTTCTCACAGACAATGTATTCACCATGAAACATGTTCAGAACATCCCTAAAAGGAAGAAAAATTTCCTTGAAATCATTTTGAATAGCTTGTCAGAAACCTTGTTTTGCAAGCCCAATACTACTTTTATCAAGAAAATATGTGCTACTAACCTCTGGCATAACACATGACTAGCACCACCAACACTAATTTTAGCAGGAAAATTCGCGCTAGTCCTCTTCAGGTATTTTTTCCCAAAATGGAGAAGAATCTTCCCTTACACAACGATGTGGTTTCAAGTAAACTATCATTGGAACGAGACCTCCCATTCATGGCCCTAGATCCTACTTCTATGGATCTCTCCCTTGGGATGTGAAACTCCTCCCTCTTTTCATGGATCCTCAACTCCCTATAAATGAATTCCCACCATCTACTAATGGTTGGTTGTTTTTTGGTTGCCATCCTACTGTTGAATTGTGCCCAAATGTTGTGCACTTTAAAAGGATAAAAGATGTTTAAAGGCTAAGGCTTGGACTACATCAAAACTTTACTTGCTGTAATGCTCCCTTTTTCATCTATTAATAATAAAATATGTGTTTTCCTTCCATAAATGTGTCAATTATTGTGTATTTATTGTGATCCTCCTTGATCTGTTACATAATTTGTATTAGAAAATTTTATGCTTTGTATAGTTCTATTGTCTCCACTTGATATTTCTTGCAAGCATTCATCTACACCAATGAAGATGAGATCATGAGCCTGGAAGCGAAAGAGTCAAGGTCAACATCAATGGTATTATCATAAGATATGGGTAGGAGATCTATCCTCATTGTATTTTTTCTAGTATGAATTAGGAAAGATTGAATGTAGTTGTGTTATGTGGTTGCTAGATCCTCCCATAGGATTAGAGGGATCATTTTTTTTTTTCTGCGGAAAGGACTGCCTGCACAAAAAAAATGGAAACTCCATTGGGGTGTACATGACCCTTCAAACCTCCTTTTGTCTTTTGTCTCATTTCATCAGTTTGGCCAACCTATTATAAATCCATAACTTTGATTGAATATGGATCCACATTCTGAGTGATGTGTGGTTTAGACTGTCAAATCTAGGTCTCTGTTTAACTTTATTTTTATTTTACTAATCTTTTCTCGCCTAGAATGCTTTTTTATGCAAAACAAAGTGTTGTCAGCACATATTTTACTGGTTATAGTAGTGTTGATGAATCTGTCAACGCGGATTTTTACCATTACAGTAGTGTTGGTCCAAAAAATGAGTTTTTTTAGGGTCTCGATAAAAGACCTAGAATGTCTTGATCTCTAAAGTCTTTCCCCTACTCTGTGTGCATAGAATTTTGACTTATTTTTGTTATATTATTTTTTGTTTCCAAAATTATGTTCCATGTTTAAGTAGTGAAAAGCGAACTTTGGTTGAATCTTTATCTCTTTGGGTAATCAAATTTATTGTTTTGTTTCTTGCATGTGTTATTGATTTGTTGTCTAATAAGAATTTTTAGTTCTTTTGGAAACCAAAAAGAAATTGCATTTGGATTTGTTAAGCCTTCATCTCGAGATTGATCATTACTTCTGGAAATTATATTAGATTACATTGTACTGGAAATTTGTTTTTGAGATTGTCATTGACCATAGATTACATTGCTTGGTGTTGAAAGTTGATAAGTGCATTTTCATTAATTTTAAGAGGAAAGATTCATGTAGGTTAATTTTAGTAAATTAAACTTCATTTACTTTTTTACCGTTGTAATTGTGGAATTTAAAGATCTACTTAGGAATCTATTATTGGTTGCATATTTGATTGTTGCATCAATGTTTGCACTTCTTCCCTACACTAGATTACTTTCATTGAAATGAAAAGAGTCATTTTCTCAAATTTAGTTGAATCATAGTTGTGTTTAAGTGACATCAATTTTTTAGCCTTGAAACTGAAAAATAATTCAAGATAAACTTTAAAATTTATCTCAATTAACCTAATGACCATTTGGAACATTAACGCAAACATCTAGATGTCTACACTAGAGATGTGTTTCGATGTCATTAAATGTAGGATTTTTCATTGTTTTCCAACATTTCATCCTGGGGTGAAATCTTGTTCCACGTATGTAAGTGTATACGATCATTCTCCATGTGCCTTCAGGTGTATCAGAAAAAGCTCCATTCATGAAAAGTAAAAAGGAATTCTCTCATTGAATGGTTATGAGTTAGACAACACTACTACAGACTGCAATCCCACATACCATCGTGTATATTTTGGGAGTCCCCTATATGTTTCTATCCATCCATAGGTAACTGATTCTTCTTCCTTCTATACTGTGATACACGAAACACATCATTCAGGGAGATTGGATGCCATACATTAAGTCCTTGGTTTTCCAAGGTGTATATTGCAGTTCATGGTGACTTGGAAAACCCTTTTTCCTAGCTACCCCTTTGTTTTTTTGTGTCTTTAATTTCTAAAATTAATTAATTCACTTGGAATAACATCCTCCTCATGGAATATCTCCTTAGTGGATCTTAGGTTGAGACTAATGGAAACTATTCCTGAGTCTACCAATTAAGGAAATCCCTCTTACGGTAATCTTGGTCCTTTTCCTTATTTTGAGAATGTTGGTGATCCTTATAAGGAAACATTGTCCCTCCTTGAATTTACCATTGGTTTTCCAATTTGGTTATTTTTGACCCCTATGGTCTCAAATGTCCAAACTTATTTTGAACCATGTTCTTCTCCACCTAAATAACATCAACCTCATGTTGATCCTAAAATTGACCCTAGCCTTATTCACCTGTTGTTTCTTCACCCCTTTTTTCCTCTTCACCTAGTGAAAGTATTGATCCTAGTAACCAAGGAGATAAGAAGAAGAAGAGGAGGATGAAGAAGAAGAAGAAGAAAAATAAGCAAGGGGCCAACCAAGAAACCATTGCTACGGATGCAACTAGTGTGGAGAAACCTTCCAATCATCCCCGCAAAGTGAAGTTCCCTTGCATGCTTTGTAAGGGTGACAACCTTCTTAGAGATTGTCCTGGTATTCCCAAAGTATTAGGAGTGTGGTCTACAAGCTCATGCCGGCCTTTATCATAAGCCTCTAAATATCATGCTAGTGACAAACCTTTAACTAGTGATAGTAAGGTTTATTGGAAAAAGGGTAAAGTTAAATTTCCTTGCAAGTTATGGGAAGGGAATCATACTATTCACCTTTTTCCTTACATGGATGAAGCCTAAAAAGTGTTGGAAAACCCTACAGCTTCTCAGCCTCATCTTCCAACTAGTTATCAAAATCTTTCCCATGATCCTCCAGTAGTTGATCAAGTGATTAATTAGAATTCATCTCTAGTCAATCCCACTCTCTATGAATGTGAATCCCATGAGCCTATTCTTGACCAACCATTGGTTAATAAAATGGTTGAATTGATTCCACCTTCAGTTGATCATACCTTTCCCATAGAGATTGAACTTCATACCACTCAGGTTCTTCTTGTTTCTTCAAATTCCAATAAATTGGGGGGAAATCCTCCCATTCCCATGGTACAGGGGGGCGATCCTCCCATTCACTTAATGCAAGGGGGCAGTTCCCCCATTTCCATGGAACCCCCTCCAAGTAGTATGGTCACATCCTTTGATTGGAGTTGACTGGCAGGGTATTTTCTTCCTTCTTACATTCCCTTTCAGATCATAGAACATGCTTATAATATACCCATACCTAGCATAAGCATAGATGAAGGGGCATTGAATAGTATTATATCCTTAATTACTTCACAAGAATTAGGTTCTCCATAGCTTGTTCCTGTTAACATGATTTTTTTGGCTTTTAAGAGAAGAACTAGACAACTGTGAGGGATCCCTCCTAAGTTGCCTATTGCTTTGGGGAGGAAAAATTGTCTATATCAATGTGATGGTTTTCCAAGGCCCTTTGGATTTTAATTTACTCCTTGGTAATGAATACTTTTATGTCATGGGAGTTCTTGTCTCTTCTCTCTTTCATGTCATATGTTTCCGGCATGAAGGAATAATCATGACCATTGATCAACTTTCATTTGTTGGTCGTAGTTTGGCTCCCAATGAACCATCTTCCCTAAATGGTCCTTATATGCAAGTGGTATCTCCCCCACCATAGGTAATTATGTGTCAACTTGTTCCATGCCCATGTCTATTGATGATATAGTAAGTGATGTAGCACATCATTTTTTGGGGGCATTAGAGTCTTATTTGTCCATTTGATCCTTTGATCCCTTCTAGATCATTGTTCTCCCATCTAATGAGAACCTCTTGGAAGCCATGGTATTTTGGAGATCATGATTTGGTCATGGAGTAGAGCTCCTTGTCTTGTGTCAATCTCCTTAAAAAATGAATAAAGGTTTCTCATAGAATATTTCCTTTACTTGTGTCAATCTACTTAACAAATGAATCAAGGTTTTTTAGAGGAGATTTATTTGCCTTATGTCAAGATCCTTAAAACATGAAACAAGATATAGGAGAAAAGTTCCGTACTTGTGTCAGGATCGTTAGAAAAATAAACAAGGTGTCATGAGAATAGTTCTTTTCCTATGTCAATCTCATTAAAAAATGAAACAAATCCCCTTCCAATTGAGTCTATGATTAGATCTCATAAATTCCTAGTTAAGCCTTTCACTTCATCTCGTAAATGTACCTTCATTCCATCCAACTATTAGTGATCAGTAGTCTACATAGGTGAATGAAATGAAGCTTGGGGGCATTTACCTCGAATTGAGTCATTATCCTATGGGCGTTCAAACTTATCTCAAGCATAGTTTTTATTTAATTCAAGCTTGTGTAAAAATGAAACCAATCTCAAACATAGTTTTTCTTTCTTTCAAGCTTGTGTAAAAATGAAACTAATCTAAAACATAGTTTGTCTTAATTTAAATATTATATAAAAATGAAACCAAATCCAAGGATAGTTTTTCTTACATTTCAAGCTTGTGAAAAAAGGAAACCATCTTCAACTACTCTCAAGCATAGTTTGTCTCCATTTCAAGTTTGTGTAAAAATGAAACCAATCCATGCATAGTTTTTTCTCATGTTTCAAGCTTGTGAAAAATGAAACCATATTCAAGTATCCTCAACCATAGTTTCCCATGTTTCAATCTTGTGTAAAATGAAACCATTCACACTTTTACTCTCATGATTGTCGTTTTTATCAACCTGGTTTTGCTAGATGAGCCTTGGCTTTTTCATTCCATCGTCACCATCACTTTGGTCAGTGATACACTTTCACTTGGTTGTTTTACCCTTGCCCAGGGAACATCTAGGATGAGTGGTCTTACTATGCAACCTATTAACCTCTATGTGTTTTGGACAGTTTCGTCATGACCAGAACCAGTTTCTACCCTTTTATACTACTCATTCCTTGAGGAGGAGTCCTGGTTCAGCTCTTTTTAGACTCCAATGTGAAAATATTATTAAGCAATTGAATTTTCAAACTCGTTAAGGTAAATAAAATGACATCTACTTGGTATAAGTTTAACCATTTTCTAGACTGTGATAGACTAGCTACAAAAAAGGAATACCTTCGTCAAACATGGATAAGTGGTTCTCTTGAATATTGTTTTCTACCTTTTCAGAGTTAAGACACTATCTATGAAAAGGGACATCTAGTGTTTATTTTCACCCCTTTTTCAAACTCTCTAAATTACATGAAAAATATGTCGAGTTACCCCTTTGTTAGATCCATAAAACTAAAATGAAAAAGGACTTGTCACCATGACGAGATCGAGCTACTCTTATAAATACTAGGTTGGATTCATCGAAGGGATGAACTTATATGACAAGCATATGGTATCCTCTTCAAGCTTGAGATTAAAAATAAAGTACTCGCTAGAAATAGTGGGGGAAAATGGAAATAAACATATATCCTATATTTTGTATGAATGGGAGTATGTCTCTCTCGAACATGACATTTTATATATCTCTTGTCGGGTTTAGGATATCCTTACTTTGTCACTTAGCTTACCAAGTTTGGGAAATCCATTTGCCTCTCATTTAATTATATTATATTATATCGTCACCGTCACCTTTGATCCTATTTTTTGTCAACTGCTACCAAATTGCGGAGTCGTATCGTTGATATGTTCAAGAGAAGTCCCACTTGCAATTTCAAACCACTTATACCATGTTTGTATTTTTTTGCATCAATCCTTAATCACTGTTTATGACTTTAAAAATTCCTATTTTTCATGTCGATGATGTGGGAAATTTTATGGCCCTCCTTCAATGGATCACTTCCTGTCAACTCTAGTTCACTATTCAAGAAGATGATCCATGAACTCCCTTTCAATAACTTGGAGGTTGCATGCCTCAGTGGCAGTGTCTTCGCATTCAACAATAGGTTCACATCATTGGCCTTCGATCAAATGATTATGCCAGTGTCTAAATTCAGCATCATTGTTCACACTCATGGATTGTGTTGTTGTATCTTGAGATAAATTTCCATCATTAGTTGTTTCTCTTGGGCTTGTTAATAGTTTACATCATTGACTGGTAATCAGTTGATTTCTACCATGTTTGACTTTAACATATCTATTCACATGGTGATATTTGTAATTTGGTTGGATTGGGACAGAGATGAAGACCCTGGGTTTAGTTTGATAAATCCAAGTTGTTTGGAGTTATGAAGTATTCATGATTGTAAACATGATTCTTTCTATTCGGATGTCTTCGTCCATGTCGCCGATCCATGTATTGTTATATTCCCACTCAGAAATGTATTATTGATCTGCTAATGAGATCTAAGACAATTAATAAGGTATTACAAACTCATGTGCATGGATTTTCCTATGTTATCTTATGCAATGGATTGATAATATTGTGAAATACACAGACAATGAACAATAAAGAATCATAATAGACTAACAAACATAACACAACAAATTTAATATGGAGTTCACCCAAAACTCTTGGGCTACATCTCCTAGTCTAGCCTTCAGTGTTGGCCTCTCTATTATGTCTTCAAAACATAGTTTTACAATAGTGAGCTCAATTTGAGCCTCACACACAACAGATACAACAACCACAGTTTTGCTTGAACCTCTCAAGGCTCTTTGAGTACACAGACTCTCTCAATCACTCTCTGTCTCTGTCTTCATTCTCTATCTTAGCACTACCTTCAATACTAATTGCTCTGTTTGCTCCCTGTTTGTGGCTTTAAAGCCAATCTGTATCGCCCATTCATTTCAAATTCTTGGCTTTCTGTCTCCCCGACCTCTATCTACTTAGATCCCTTTCTAAGCACTAGCAATAATTTTTAAACGCTTCCATGGATGGTGGCCACTTATACTATAATGGGATAGGTCATTAGGCCTTTAAAATCCTTCGAAATGGCAAAAATGATCATTTTCTGTTTATAGAGAGAAACACTGAAAAATTGTGAAATTCCACCAAAACCACTATTTATCAGACTTCAAAAGTCCTCAGAATCACTCTATTCTCCTATCGAATCCACCTGTAAGTCGATATAGTATCTCCACCATTGATCTGGGAGATCCAAATCCAACGGTAGTGGTTCATTTCAGGCGACTCTTTCATATGAGTGTTAACTGCCCGATGAGGGTAGTTTTCTCTCTCCTAGGCTTGGACATGTAGCAGCCATTATATGGGATTAGGCAGAGCCTGACCCAAACCACTTACCACCTTTGGCCCGCCCAAAATCCCACTTATATCGATATTTCCCTTTGTATTAAACATACATTAAAACTATGAAAATAAATTAAAAATGACTCCCTCTAGACTTGAAACAATATATATTTCCATTCACAAACCATTTCAAGTCCAGTTTATCGCATCGACACTTTATCCTTCCCATTTCTTTTAATAAATGAAACATGTGAAAATACATTAAAATGCCCTTTCTACGGATCTGAAACTTTATTGCATCCCATTTGTAATTCTATCGGCTCTGGCTGTCGCGTATATATACGTGTCTACCATTCTACATGGCTTCGATGCGACTTTTCATAGTCGCAAGTCACATGGGCCCTGGATTGTGGTGAGTGCTACTTTTGTAATCCACCAATGCGACATGGCGGTGCAATGTGGGCTGTCGATTTGCACACTTAATCGACAATCCTCATTGACCCCGCCGATCGCTATCGCAGCACACATATGATCTCCACCGATATCCATCAATTTTCGATGTTGATTGTGATTCTCTAATCAGATCTAGACAATTGATCAGCCAGATCTAGCAGTTACTGTGCAAAGTTGACGATAACCCATTTTTGCACCATTTCTTCATAATTTTGGCTGCTGATAGTGTTTTTCACCTTTTTGAATGGTTTTCTCATGCAATTGTTTTGGTCTTTTTAAATGATTTTAAGTAGATTTCAAAGACTTTAGAGAGTGTTTTAGGATCCATTTGAATCACACCTTCTGACTCAAATGGCTTTTGGACCACCAAAAGTTGGTTTTCAAGTATCGCTTAAGTGAGGATACAACCCTCTCACTTTCCCAATCTCTATCCATTTTGCATTGTTGGGTTTTGAACCTTTGAGTCCAATTCTTAGGTGATCAACATCCCCTCTAGATGTAGTTATCACCTTCTTGTCTAGAACTATATCTTCCTACAACTCATTGAGATATTCAGGTGACAGATCATCAATAAAAGGCAATTGACTTTTCTCTTTGGGATTTTCAATTCATGAAGGTTCAAACAGTCTTAAATTTTCTGCATTTACCACTAAATAGATGTGCATGTAAGCTAGGAAATCAAGGTGGAAAGCATTCTCACCAATTTTCTCAAGTATCTTAAAAGGCCCATACCTTATTGGCTTTAGCTTCTTTCCTTCACCTTGCATTATGTCTTTGTTGATATACAACCAGAATTCATCACCAACTTGGAAGATATGCTCCAATCGATGCTTATCATGCCTTGCCTTACACTTGGTTTGGATCTTTTCCAGCTGTTCCTGCACTTCCTGGTGAATTTCTTGGATCTGTTCAATGAAACTAGTTGCTTTGTCCACATTGTTGTGTCCATCAACCGCTATGTCTTTTTCAAAGACAAAACCCAAGGGATACCTTGGTATAAAACAAAAAGAAGTATCAAAAGGAGACGTTTGTGTAGAAGAATGCTTAGCACGATTGTAAGCATGTTGCACATAACATAAATGTTCATCCCAAAGCTTGGGATGCTTGCTGCAATAAACCCAGAGCAACTAGATCAATGTCTTGTTGACCACCTCTGTTTGCCCATCAGTTTGTGGATGAAAGGTTGTGCTCTTCTTTAGCCTGGTGTTCATCAATTCCCACAGACTTGACCAAAACTTCCCAACAAATAGGGAATTTCGATTAGATACTATGGAAGTGGGTAACCCAAAATGCACCCAGACATGCTGAAAGAACAATTTCGTTGTTTGTTCAGCTGTAATCTATTTGTTACAAGGTATTAAAATACACATTTTGTTGAATATGTCCACAATAACATATAAATAGTCATAACCTTTTCTAGATTTTGGCAATCCCCCAACGAAATCCATGGAAACACTTTCCCAAGGACGAGAAGGAACTGGAAGTGGAGTGTACAAGCCTAGTTTTCTATTGTTGGGCTTGCTTTTAGCACACATGGTACACCATTTAATATATCTAGAAACTATTTCATGCATTATTTTCCAATAGCAAAATCTTTGCAGTTGTGTAACTGTTTTACTTACACCAAAATGACCTGATATCAAAGAAGTATGCGCTTCCCTAATTATGTTAACTCTTTCAGTTTGTGGAATGCATAGCTTTCCCAAATGATACGAGAGTTGGTCCTTAACACGATAATCTAATTCTTTTACTTTTTTGCCATGACATAAATTTTCATATACATCTTTAATCTATATCTTGAGAAAATTGTTCAACGTAGCCTTCATGCAATACTGAGGCGTGCTTAAGGATAGTAGATGCATTTATAATTGGTCCAAATAAAATATCTGCAACTTTATTGTGTATTCCCTTTTTATATCTGATGACTAGATGAAACTGTTGAAGGAAACCCATCCACCTATAGTGTCTTGATTGCTGCAATTTAGTTTGTGAGTGCAAATACTGAAGTGGTTGATGATCAGTATGTATAAGTGTTTCTTTTCCCATTAAGTAATGTCTCCACTTTTTTACACTCTGTACTAATGCATACAAACCTCTATCATATGTGGGATAATTAACTACTATATAATTAAATGTCTCAGAATGATAACATATGGGTTTACCATGTTGCATCAACACTGCTCCCATGGCATAGTCACTGGCATCTGTTTCAATCTCGAATGGTCTTTGAAGATCTGGCAATGCTAGTACTGGCATTGTACTAATTTTTTCTTTCAAGGTGTTGAAGGATTTCTATTGTTTGCCTCCCCACTAAAATACCTTGTTCAATCCTGTCAAAGCATGTAAGGTAGCTACAATTAAGGAAAATTTAGGAATAAACTTTCTCCAATACTGTGTTGCACCTAGGAAGCTTCTAACTTCTGTAGCAGATTTGGGTTTAGGCCAATTTACAATGACTTCAACCTTAGAGGGATCTATCTTCAATTCACCACCCCATACAATATGACCCAAATAATTGAAAGGTGTTTTGTCAAATTCACACTTTGATAATTTAACATAGAGATTTTCTTTTTTTCAAAACATCTAGAGTCTTGTTTACATGCTTCAAATGTTCTTCCCATGATTTACTGAAAACAAGAATATCATCCAAATATACAGTTACAAAATCATCAATAAAAGGCCTGAGTATATCATTCATTACTCTCATGAAAGTGGCAGGAGCATTAGTCAAGTCAAAAGGCATAAATAGCCATTCATACAGCCCTTGCTTTGTTTTGAAAGCAGTCTTCCATGTATCTTGCTCTACTACTCTAACCTGATGGTAACAACTATGCAAGTCCAACTTGGAAAATTAAACAGCTTCTTTCATCCGATCCAATAGATCATCAATGCAAGGAAGGGGATAACGATTCTTGATCGTTATTTTATTAAGTGCTCGATTATTAATGCACATCCTACACGAACCATCTTTCTTCCTCACCAACACGATTGGAAATCCACATGGTGATGTGCATGGCCTTATGAACCCTTTGTTGAGCAACTCATGTACCTACTTCTTGATCTCTGCACTCTCTAAAGCGGATAACCTGTACATTCTGATGTTAGGCAATGGAGCATCTTGCTGCAAATTAATATCATGTACAATTTCCCTTTTGGGTGGCAGATCTTTAGGTTCTTGAAATAGGATATCATATTTTGAAACAATTTTTTCTAAATCATCTTGTTGTTTAGCATCACATCCTTCAAATACATTGGTTTATCAGGTTTCTTTTCCTTTACAACTATCAGTAAAAAGTACTTGCATGAATTTACAATTCTTTTCATCTACCTTGAGTTTATGAGAGTATAATTATTCTTGAGTTTATGAGCTCTTACAATATATTCTATTCCATCTTTAATGAATTGATACTAATTTTTAGCTCTATAGAAAATGGTTTTTCAATCATACAGGTAAGGACTCCTAAAACAATTCCACATATATCCAAGTGAGCAATATCTAACTCAACCTCATATACAATTGTTGACCCAAAAGAAAACGTAAGTTTACATTGTCTAGTCACTTGTAGCTTCGCTTTATCACATACCCAACCTAGTGGATATGGCTTCTTGTGAGGTGTGGTTAGTAGTCCCAATTTCTTTACAATTGCTTCAGAAATCAAGTTTACTTGTGAGCCACTATCAAATAAAGTATCAATCTTTTGATGCTTGGAAATAACTCTAAAATGAAAAAGCTCATGTCTTTTCCTCTCATTTTATTCACTATTAATAGTTTGTTCAGAATTACTAGTAGATACTTTAGAATTTTTACCTTTATACCTATAGTTGTGATTGTTGTTTCATTCCCTGAGTCTGACCCCAAATCTTTATGTATAACAGTAGTAGCCTTCTTCTTCTTCTTGTCGAACTTCTTGGGTTTTAGCTCTGGATGCAAAGACCAGCAATGTTCATCATCATGTCCATCCTTCTTGCAATGAGTGCATGAAGGTTTGGCCTTCTGTACAACATTTTCCTTCCTCTCTTTCCATTTCTGCTTACTCTTTTCCTTGTTCTTTCTTGTAGTGGGTTTTGATAATCTCCCAATCTCTGGGTTCACATTCTTGCCTCTAGCCTCTAGATGTGTAGCTTGAATAGATACCTCATCTATGCTAGTAGGGTTAAACATGAGAATGGTGTGCCACAAATAGTTGTGTAGACCACCTATATACTTTTGCAAAGTTTTAGGCGAGTCTAGAGAAATGCCTAGAATTAAAGCTCTTTTTCTAAATTCTTGAGTGTAGCTTTGTACACTTTTCCCCTTTAATTAGCGAAGATTTTTCCAACCCATCATGGCTTGCTACATATAAGCTAGTGGATAAAACTCCTTTTTAATGGCAGAAATAAATTCACTCCAGGTAGAAATAATTTTACCATGCTTCTTCATGTACGCTTGTGTCCTGCTTTCCCACCACACCAAGGTAGTTCCTCCAAGGCGTAGTCTGTCTAGCTGAATTTTACTCCTATATAAATCAATATTCTACACCCTACAATACACATAAATCTGTCTAATCCAATGATCTAGCTTCTTTGCATTTAATTCTCCACCATATATTGGAAAATAAAATTTAACATCTAATTTAATCAAAGATGTTTTATTCTTTTTATTTTCAGGACTATTAGGAGTTGTGGATATAGGAGTCTCATTTCCTTTCCCTTTTCCTTCAAAATGGCCTTCTAGAAGAAATTCTTCTATTCCTTTATCTTGTTTGGAGGTTGAAGAATCTTCACTTCGACCTTTCTTAAATTCTCGATAGATCTCTTCTACCATGGCTCTCATGGTCATGAAATTGTCCATGAACTAAGAGTTTGATTCTAAGGGATTTTCTTCTGCTATTTTCCTCCTAAGATAGACTCTTCCTATTTCTCGGTTAGCTTCAACCAATTCTCCTTCTCCTAATTTGAGCTTTGACCTAGATATCGTTCACCAATCCAGCACAAGCTTGTCTAACCTTAGCAACCTAAAGCTCTGATACCACTTGATCTAATAATGAGATATAAGACAATTAATAAGGTATTACAGACTCATGTGCATGGACTTGCTTATGTTATCTTATCCAATGGATCGATAAGATTGCGAAATACACAGACAATGAAGCAATAAAGAAGCATAATAGACTAACACACATAACACAACAAATTTAATATGGAGTTCACCCAACACTCTTGGGCTACATATCCTGGTCCAGATGTTAGTGGTGGCCTCTCTATTATGTATTCAAAACAAAGTTTTACAATAGTGAGCTCATTTTGAACCTCACATATAACAGATAAAACGATCAGAGTTTCACTTGAACCTCTCAAGACTCTCTGAGTACACAAACTCTCTCAATCACTCTCTATCTCTTTCTTTGTTCTCTGTCTTAGCACTACCTTCAATACTGCTTGCTCTATTTGCTCCCTATATGTGGCTTTAAAGCCAATCTGCACTACCCATTTGTGGCCACCTGTACTGTAGCAAGATAGCTCATCGGGCCTTTGAAATCCTTCGAAATGCCCAAAACAATCGTTTTCTATTTATAGAGAGAAACAATGCAAAACTATGAAATTTTGCCAAAACCACTGTTTATCAGACTTCAAAAGTCCTCAAATTTTCTCTATTCTCCTATCATGTCTACCTGTAAGTTGATATAGTGTCTCCACCATTGATCTAGGATATCCAGATCTAATGGTCATGGTTCATTTCGGACGGCTCTTTCATACGAGGGTTAACTGCCTGATGAGGGTGGTTTTCTCTCTCCTCAGCTCGGACACATCACAGCCATTGTATTTGGTTGGGTGAAGCCTGGCCCAAACCATTTACCGCCTTTGGGCCGCCTGAAATCCCGCTTATATCGTGATTTCCCTTTGTATTAAACATACATTAAAACTATGAAAATAACATAAAAATGGCTCCCTCTAGACTTGAAACAATATATATTTCCATTCACAAACCCTTTCGGGTCTAGTTTATTGCATCAATGCTTTATCCTTCGCATTTCGTTTAATAAATGAAACATGCAAAAATACATTAAAATACCGTTTCTACGGATCTGAAACTTTATCGCATCTTGTTTGTAATTCTATCGGGTCCAGTTGTCGCATATGTAATGTATATATATATATATATATATATATATATATATATATATATATATATATATATATATATATAAATATATTATATATATATATATATAATATATATATATATATATATATATATATATATATATATATAATATATATATATATATATATATATTATATATATATATTATTATAGATATATATATATATATATATATATACATACATATATATATATAATACATATATATCTATCTATATATATATGTGTGTGTGTGTGGGTGTGTGTGTCCCACCTTCTGCATGGCTCTGATGCGACTTTGCGATGTGACTTGTCGCAATCACAAGTCACATGGGCCCCAGGTCATGGTGAGTGTTGCTATTGTAATATGTCGATGCAATATGGTGGTGCAACATGGGTCGTTGACCTACACGGTTTATCAATGGTCCTCGTTGACCCCGCTAATCACTATCGCAACACACATATGATCTTCACCAATATCTTCCGATTGCAATTCTCTGATCAAATCTAGACCATTGATCGGCCAGACCTGACAGCCACTATGAAAAGTTTCCGATAACCCATTTTTCCATTGTTTCTTTATAATTTTGGCTGCCAATAATGTTCTCTGCCTTTTTGAAATGTTTTGTCATGCAATAGTTTTGGTCTTTTTAAACGATTTTAAGTAGATTTCGAAGACTTTAGAGAGTTTTTTATTATCCATTTGGATCAATTGTCAGGAATGCTTACATCATAGATGTAAGGTCTATTGTATTATGTTTTATTTTTCGATCTCCTGATGCTAGTTCTCTAAGTCCTTGCCTGTGCTTGTAAAGTATTTCATCCATCACTTCTTGTTCTAACTTCATGCTTAGGGGGGCATCTATTATATAGTATTTTGTCGCACTCCTAGTCTCATTTCCTGAAGTGTCACACTTTGCGTCATCAATGTTGAAAGTTTCACAAGTGATGAAAGTTGTCACAAACAATTTATTCACCATGAAACATGTTGAGAACATCCTTGAAGAAAAGTAAGAAAAAATGCCTTGAAAGAATTTTGAAGAGCTTGTCAAAAACCTTGTTTTGTAAGCCCAACACTACTTTTGCAAGTAAATCCTTGTTGATAACCTCTGGAATAAGACGTGACTAGCGCTTTTAGTACTAGTTATAGCAGGAAAATTTGCATTGGTCCTCTTCAAGTAGGTTTTATGAAAATTGAGGAGAATCTTCCCTTACTAGAAAGCTCAAGAATGACGATATGGCTTCAAATAGATGAACATTGGAATGATACTCATTCCTAACCCTAGATCCTTCATCTATGTATCTCTCCCTTGAGATATGAAACTACTCCTTATTTTCATGGATCCTTAACTCCCTCTCCTTCCCTATAAATGAATTTCCCACCATCCATGAATGGTTGGTTGTTGGTTGGTTGCCATCCTAGTGTTGAATTGTTCCCAAATGCTACCCATTTGCAAAAGAGAAATGATGTTTTAACGCTAAGGCTTGGACATGGAATCTCAGTTGAAGGAAGCTTCCAACATTACGGCTCCATTGGCTATAATTCTCCCTTTTTCATCTATTAATAATACAATTTATTTTTTTCTTTCCATAAATGTGTCAATTATTGTCCATTTATTAGGATGCTCCTTCATCTGTTACATAATTTGTATTAGAAAATGTTATTCTTTTTATAATTTTATTGTCTCCACTTGGTATTTCTTGGAGGAACTCATCTACACCAGCAAAGAGGAGATCGTGAGCTTGGAAGCCAAAGAGTCAAGGTAAACATCAAGGGTATTAGCATCATAGAGAGGCAGGAGATCTATACTCCTTTGTATTTTCTAGTATGAATTAGGAAATATTGCATGTAGTTGCCTTATGTAGTTTCTAGATCGTCCCATAGGACTAGGGGGATCCTTTATGTCAACAAAAAGGATTGCCTGCATAACAAGGTTGAAGAAAAAAATTGAGAAGAACAAACATAGGTAACAGCGGATTGAGAATCAAATGATGTAACAATAGATGTTGTAATAGCAGATGTTGTAACAACAGATTCCAACGACATTCAATTTTAAATTTGTTGAAAATGTTGCAACAATTGATGTTATAACAACCATTACTATTGAAAATGTTGAAACTATTGTACAAATTAATTCTATAACAACTTATACTATTGAAACTACTGAAACAATGACCATTACAGCAGATGTTGTAACAATAGATGTTGGAACAATTGAGGGGGTAGCAAGCCATTTCATTTTTCTCGTCAAAACTTGAAAGTTGTAAACCAAAGAGGTGCTTCTTCCACCCAACACTACACCATCACTTGGGGGATCAAGAAAATAAATTGAGAAGCACAAACATATGTAAGATCAGATTAAGAAGAAAATTTTGTAACAACAAATGCCATAACATGTCAATGTAAAATCTGCTAAAAATGTTTTAATAGTTGTAGTTGTAATACTCATTACTATTCAAAATGTTGAAATTGTTGTAAAAGATGATGCTATAACAAATTCTACTATTGAAACTACTTAAAGAGTGACGATTATAGTGGATGTTGTAATTGTAGATGTTGTAAAAATTGAGGGGGTAGAAATCCATTTCCTCTTTTTTTTTGAAGCTTGAAAGTGGGCAGCCAAAGAGATGTTTCTGCCACAAAACACTACACTAGTGCTTGGGGGATCAAGAAAACAAATTGAGAAACACGAACATAGGTAAAAGTGGATTGAGAAGAAAATGTTGTAGTAGTGGATGTTGTAAAAACAAATTCCATAACTAATGATTGTTGGCTTGAGGGGGCCTGACCCACGTTCAACATTAGTTAGCCAAACCAATCTCACCTGAAGTAGTATGGGGGGATGTTGGAACCAAGTTTTCACACCCTGAGATGGTCATGATGTCCTTTTATTCCCTTTATTCCTGCCTTCACGCAGGTCACTTCTCTCTAGGGCTTGCCAAATGAGCCCCCTATTCTGTCCTTCAATACCTCTATGAAAGGGTACGACTAACCTTCGCGTAGCCCTAACCCTCAATGTTGACACTTCCACATTGCTAAGGCAGCATATCGTGCAAATTTCTAAACTAATCTAAGTGTTAGATGCTCATTGTTAGCACTACGTAATCAGATATTATCACATGCATTCAGTTATCCAACATAATCATACATCTCCACGCATCACATAAGCATTATAAAGGAAATTCATACATAAAATGATAGGATGCATTAACCAAAACAAAGACATAGAAATTTCATAATAATTCTCTTTATTAATATCTTCTAAGTGATTATAGACTCTAACCACCCTACGCACACAGCTGTAGGTGTCTGCGCACTCAGCCGTGGACTTCCACCCTAGGACTCTGCTCACTCAGCTGCGGAGCCTCTACCTATGCTATGACCCAAAACTTAGAATGCTTACTTCAAAGCTATCACTCTCTTATCTTGTCTCCATTGATTGTAGCTACTTAGAGCTTATGTCTTTTTATACAATCCCATGGTCTGCTTACCATGGGTAGCTCTCTTACAGCTCACTTTACTTTACAAAACTAAGGGCAGACAACCCTTTATGACTTATAACACCTACATGCTCCGTGACCAAAAAATGCATGTCTTTACAAGTTTCTTACAAAATTTGACCAAAATATGGGCTTTTAGCCCGAAAACTGCCCTTTGGAGGATCCCATTCCAAAAAGGCCCCCAACACAAACATCATGACTCTCCCTTGAGTCACTCGGTAAGCGCGGAGATATTTGCACGAATTCCTTCCATCTCAACCCGTATGACCATAACCTCAGCCATGCACTGAGATGTCGCCTGCTCCGCGCCTTCCACTATCTTCTTGATCCATCACTGTCTAAGAGCTCAACAACTCAATTCTCAAACTACTAAGTGTTTTTCATTGGACAACCACTTGTAATTTATAGGATATTTTGAATTCAAATCCGACCATTCCCCCAAATTTGATTCATTAATGCTTGATTGGCAGCATATTTTAAAGGATCTGAGCCATAAATTTCATCTTAAATGTCGGTCGCCCGCTCCATTTGGCCACATTTCAGCTGTCAATTCAAGAATAGTGACTTTAATGGCCACTTTCTGACTAACTTGCACGATCTCTCCCTGGGTATCGCAGCTCCCTCTATGAACCCTATGACACTTCCTTGCTTCGCACCATCCTCCAATCACGTAACTCCCCAACCCGGGCAGTGTAGTTTATAGTCCCACACCTCCTTTTAGTTTCCTAGAGCATGAAGACTCTGGCCTTTATCTAGTCACATGGCCAGACCACCAGTGTATGGCTTCAATCAACTGCCATTCACCTTTCCTGGGAAGGGATCTCCATTCAATTTGACTAGTTGTACTGCTCCTCCGTCGGCAATCTCCTTAATGACATAAGGCCATAACAAGTGCATCCTGAACTTCCCTGGAAATTTATCAAATTTACTATCATATAAAAAAACCAAGTCATTTACCTTAAAGGTGCGTAACTTGATATGTTGATCATGCCATGCCTTTTCGCATTGCTTCTAGACCTATTGGTGAAATGTAGCTAGAAATATCTCTTCCTTAAGCCAGCTGTGTGAGCCTCTCTTTCAGGGCTCCACAATCCATCATACCTATGAGCACTATTATGCACAATCTAGGTGGTGGGCTCCAGTATTGCAGTAATAATGTTGCAACTCCTGGGACTTCCTTCTTTACTTTTATCAACCCGGTAGTTCGTAACAAACTTGGAAGCGATGGTGCTGTATGCACAAGTACTAGCTCTTGCCGCAGCTATCACTTGGTCAGCTGGCACAAGTCCGCTAGGGGCTTAAGCCAAATTCTATGAGCTCTTAGAAGAAGCTTTTTCATTGATGGATAAAAGCTAACTCGAAGGAAGCTAATCTATTTGCGAAGAGAGATTGAAAAACTGAAGGAAAGCGCAAACCCTAGCAAAGCCTAATTCTACCAACTAGTCCTACTGATGCAAAGATGAGAATGCAAACTACCGAAGGAGATGCCATTACTTCTATGAAGGTAAAATACATGTGCCTAGACTACCTCTATCCTAAGAAAGCATCTTTTTGTATTTTTGATTAAGTTATCAGTTCCATCTTGCATATGCTTTCATTATTCTTTACTGTGCAGGGGTGGATCAAGGAGGAGAAATGCTTGGAAAAGGTTGGGAAGCTTCAGAGAGGGTCTAAGGAGTCCCTAACACCCTTCCAGAGAGTTTCACAAAGTTTGGCTCTCAAGAAACCTCATTTGTGAGCTTCTACAGGAAGTCTGCAGGGGTTCTACAGGATGTTCAGAAATTTCTACAAGATGTTCAGAAATTTCTACAGGATGTTTAAAAATAGGATTTTAGAGGATGGATGAGTGACGGAAGATGCATGAATGGATAGGGAGGTAGGATAGGGACCTGGAGTGACCCAGGGACTGGTGGATGGGGTGATGAGAAGGTGTAGAAGGCTCACTTGGCTTAAAGAAGGCTGAAACAATGATTGCGCAAGAAGGTAGGGTTACGCGGGCAAAAGGACAGGTGTGAGGTGAGGGACCTGGCTAGGAGATGGGACAGGTGGCTTTGATGAAGCTTAGGTGGATCAAAGAGTGGTAGAGATGCCCTGCATGGTGTACATTCAACCGAATCAACAAAGTCTTACAAATAATCAAAGGCCTAGATATTCTATACTAACTGACAATAAAATGAATGAACAACAGCTTTATTTGGAAAGAAAACCAGGTACATCAACTATGCAATGAAACATTTCAGAGATCTGAGCCCATAACTAGCTTCTACAAATGAAAACAGTACATTAAGGATTGCATGGTCAAGAAAACTAGTGTTTTTGTTGGGACAGCACGGTTACTTCAATTCCAGCCCCTGATCCAATAAGGATGAGGTGAAACCAAAAATGTTGTTGACCCTTTTCTTGGAGATTTTTCCCTGTTATTATCCTACCAATCTATTTTGAACATCTGAAGCAATTCTACTCATAAACAGTGACCTATTTCATCAACACAACTAAATCTACCTAATAGAAATACGCTTCAAATGCATAAAAGGAAAACAACGATGCATAAAGGAAAGGCAACAATACAAAAAGGAAGCCCTAGGCTCTCAGGTTGGGCCCAACCCTGAGAGCTATGGCTCCTATAGAAAACTCAGATTTGATATAAAATATGATTGCTTCTCATTATCAAAAAAATAGTCATAAGTCAAGAGTTATGCCAAAATGGCTACAAGAGAACAAGCTAAAGCTTAACATCACTGTAGTGAAAAATATGCAATGGTTTCAAAAGTCCCTTATGAAGGCTGAGGCCTTAACATTTATACACCACGAGGGCCCTAGCTAGCCTCCTAAATCTATGGGACTTGGCTGTCCAAACTGTGAGTAGACAGTCCCTTCCAAAATCTGCTTGGCTGCCTTCTAGATCCGGTTTTGGTGGCCTTTAGAGCTCGGAGTTGGGGGTGAAGATCCTGAGGAAGGGTTATTTAATGTCATAGATGACCCCCCTACGAATCGTCACCTCAAGCTTGGCTGTCTTCTAGCCCATGATTGCTCGGTTTTGCTCCAACATGTGTCTAAAAACCTGAAATGAGCACGTGTTAGCCACCTAGGAAGAGTGACTACCCTTATTCATACAAATGACATAAACATACTGAAAAATAATGCATAATCTATGAAAAATGAAGGATTGAACAAGGAATGAACAAGGATAATTAGGCCAAATGAGCCCAACAAGTTACCAAATTTGGGGCTCATCACTAGGCATAATATACTCCATACGCATTACCGCTTCAACACCATAGACAAGCCTAAAGGCGGTTTGTTTGGTCAACTTCTTGCATGTCGTTCGATAAGCCCATAGTACTGCAGGTATGTGTAGATCCCAATCACTTCGCTGAGCCTTCAAAGCCTTGGGCAGTGAGTTTTCAAGCACTTTATTGAATGCTTCCACCATCCCATTAGCCTATGAGTGATAAGGTGTGCTCTTCTAGTGGTATACCTAAAATAACTCCATTAGCGCGCTAATCGGCTCATTCAAAAACTGCATACCATGATCACTCATCATGATCTTTGGATAGCCAAATCATGTTATTACATGTTCAAAGAGGAACTTTGCAGTAGTTGCACCTGTATAATCCTTCACAAGTTGTGCCTCCGCTCATCGAGTCAAATACTCCGTCGCAGTGATAATGTACCTTGCTCCCATCTTTCCTTGCGGCTGAATGGGTCCCACAAAATCTATTGCCCATTTCTCAAAGGGTTGTAACATCATATGTGGATTGAAAGGCATTCCATGCCTCCTTGATGGCCTTCCAGTCCTTTGACATACATCACATGCCTTGCAATACACTTTTGAGTCTTGATGGAGGGTTGGCCACCACAAACTTGCATGTAGAATATTCTGTGTAGTTTCTCTCCCTCCATAATGTCCTCTTGTGGTGCCCCCATGAGCATCCATAAGGATGTTGCTTCTTTCAAACTTGGGTATATATCATCGCAATATCTCATCAGACCCCATTCTCTACAAATGCCCAACAATGACAGAAAAATTTGTCGCGCGCACCACTAATTCCTTCTTCTGTTGGACATTCTATACCTCTGGGGTAGTTCTTGTCGTTAGGAGGAGTATTATATATTCAAAATGACCATTAGCGATGCACATTGCAAGTAGTTGCACGTCAGGCTATCCTTCCTCCAAATTAGTGGGCTCTTCCCCTATTTCGATGCATGATAGATGTTCTCGTCCCAAGCTCAGTCATCCATGCTTCACAATAACCTCAAAATCATATTCCTGGAACAATAATAGCCATTTGTAGATTCTCCCCCCCAACACAAGCTTATTGACCAAGTATTTCAGCGCCGAATGATTTGTATACATCTCAAAATGGCCTCCCATTAAGTAGTGCCTAAACTTCTGGAGGGCATATACCATATCTAACCCTTTGTGTTTGATAGTGGAATAGTTTTTCTCTACTTTAGATAACCTTCTGCTTGCAAACACGATAGGGTGGTCTAGGTCTTATCCACCAAACTGTGTCAGTATTGCTCCTAGCGCTATACATGACGTGTTGACATGTACATTAAACTCGTTCTTCCAATCTAGGAAGACTAATATTGGTGCAGTGACCATATTTTCTTCCAATACATCCAGGCTCTTCTTACAATCTTCATTCTAGTAGAATGTGACATCCTCCTTCAACAATTTTTCATAGGAACGGTGATTTGGGCATAGCCTTTGATGAACTTTCTGTAATGTCTTGTATGTCCTAAGGTAGCACACAATTGTTTCACACTCCTTGGTGCTTCCAAGTTCAGTATCACCACGATCTTCGCGGGATCTACCATCAATCCCTATCTGCAAACCACATGACCCAACAAGGTCCCAAAAGGAACACAAAACAAGCACTTCTTCTGATTAAGCGTGATTTTATATCTTCGACACATATCTAGTATCAGGCGTAGGCTTGCTACATGGAGTTTCACCAACCCAAGCACAGTCCAGTCATCAAAGTATACCTCCAAGAACTTATGAATAAATTCATTGAATGCATTGACGACTACGTGCGAGAATATCGCAGGAGCATTCTTCAATCCAAACGACATTACAGTGTACTGAAGACAACCCCACTCTATCATGAAGGTCATTTTTTCCCTATCCTCTGGCGCGATTTTGATCTGGTGGTACCTAGAGTACCCATCAGTGAAGGAATATGCTTCCTGGCCACCTACATTATCCAACACTTCATCAGTGAACGAAGTCGGGAAGGGATCATGTACACAAGCGTCATTCAACTTTTTGAGATCCATGCATATCCTTATTCCATCCTTCTTCCTTTTCTCCTGTACCACCAATGGGCTTGCCTAGTTAGATTATTCCACAGGCTTAATAATGCATATCATGAGCATCTTGTCTAGCTCTAAGAAAACCATTTCCTTCTACATTGGATTGATATGGTAAGGCCTTTTCTTAACTAGCTTCACGTCGGGTTTCAATGTGGTCATTATCATGCCTAGGTCCCCAATTATCCCCTTCAAATCTGTGAAATTGGTAGGGAATAAATCCTGGTATTCAAATTGCAATTCAATGACCTTATTCACCATCTTGTTGTCCTAGTAATCTCCAATATTCATGAATTTGGGCTCTACCTCCATACCAATGTTTACATGTGTCGTTTTCAACAGTGCAATTATATCTAGATTCTCAGCCTATGGTCCTTCAGCCTCGCGGTGACCTTCTGTTTCAGGGATGCTAATCTTTCACAGATCCTCATCCTCTTCTTCGGCAATTACATTACAACATTCCTACATGTGACTCGGCTGAGTAGCCCATTTAGGCTGAATCAAGTCTAGAGGCTCCTACAGTATCCTAAAGATTGCTGCTTTTACCTCTTGTAGTGCATCATCAACACTGTCAAACCCATCTTCAAAATTGAACGTCATTAGGAATCCTTCACGCAAAGTATCCCATTCACTTATCCCATGGCAGAGCTCTGCTTCTACATACCATTTCATCGGGAGAATATATAGGGTATTACAGAACAAGTGCACCCATTCAAGTTGGGGCTTCTCTCCATAAGCTTAAGCCCATTTGGCCATGTGTGCATTTAGATCATCTTGTCCATCATACTTGTCTCTCATTCACATCTTCGGCTCCCCAAAGTGAGTTCTCATCATTCTCCTACATTCACGCCAATCATCAAAGCTTCCCTTGTGCATACCCCACCACCTTGCGGGTGTAGCGCGTAATGCCCAATCCAATGCTTGGAAGCGCTGCTTCTTTGGTACCTCCCTATCAAATTCATCCAAAAAGATATTTACATCATTCAGGCCATCATAAGTAACTATATTTCTTACCTTTGAAGACAAACAGCGTAGGAACTAGTTCATCATGTTACAGCTTAGCGTGATTACTTCGTGTAGCTGATTCTGCCAGTGCTCTAGTTCTTCATTAGAGTCTGAGGTGCATGAACTCTTGTGATACCAGGTAATTCATCCATCCGCTGTTGGATTAACCCAATCTTAGTATCTTGCTATTATCTTACAAATATAGTCCAAATCATCATCACTCTCATAATTGCGAACTAGTTCAGCATAGTGTGACCTCTCAACAAGATCTAGGGGTACTATCACATGTATCGATTTCTTCTCCAATATCATCTTTTAGTTCTTTAGATTGATTATCCCATTCATATCAGTATCCCAATCAATTCCTAGGAGCACAAGATAGGGGTTGCTATCATCCAAAGTTTCTATTATTCCAAAGTCGGCAAGCATACTCACACCTTCAATATCCATAGTGACCCCCTGCAACCACCCCATCGGGATGATTTTTTGTTGATTTACCATCCTTAGCTGAATCAAAGACCATTGTAACATGGGTCTTCCCATTCGTTCCCAAGTATGTTTTGGTAGGACGTTCACGTCTGACTCCAGGTCCAAGATAACCTGATCCATTTCATACTCTCTTATTTGCATGGTCAGTCTCATCTCCCGTCTCATCCTTGATTTATGCTTACCTATCTTTCATACTCTGCATAGCTCACTCAGAGTGCTTCTGTCGCATCTATTTATAAGCTCTTCTAACCCCTTCACAACCTTACTATTGCACGGTAACTTCATAAAGGTCTTTAGAAAAGTTGTAAGCATAGAAGGATCTATCTCCTCATCAATATTATACTTTCTCCCTAAGGCGGAGGCCCCAATGAAGCTCTTCTTTGCTTCCATGAAGGTTTCATGTGCACGCTCCAAATAGAACTCAGCCTCCTTCGTCAGAGCTTTGTGCACCCATGTACTGTCTTCAAGTTGTTTTCCCTTGTCATATCTTGTTGTGATTCCACTTCAGAGCACTATATATACGTTTGGATCCTCTTTGCATGGCTCAGATCTCATCATTTGTAGGTTCTGAGTATGCTGCGGTGGTAGCGCCCCTTTGTCATGTATCCTAGCTACTAGCGTAGGATAGTCTTCCTTTTCGCAATCAAACAGAGTGTGATACTTGCATGATGCACATGTTGGGTTAGTACAATCATGGGCATAATGTCCTGCTCCTCCACAATTGTAGCAGATCAACTATCCCCGACCTCTATCGAGTCCTCCTCTACCTTAGCCTCGTCTGTGCCCCTAAAATCTTGTCCATGCCATCAGTGCGCTCTAGTCAGGGGGTCACGTTTCAGCCTAAACTTTATGGGCAGGATTTCTATCCATCATCAATTCATAGCTTCTACAGTTGCACTCATCATGCCCTACCGATCTACAAAAAATGCATAACAGTTGTTGCAGTGTCTGTACAAACTTCTACAACAAATGACAGTTATACGTAGCATGTTTTCCTGCAACCCGACATATAGCACACCATAATGCAAGCCCTGTACTCAGTCCTGCTTGAGCTTCTGGCCTCAAAGGCATTGGTCCTCCTCCTATAAGGTAGTTCGCAAAGACCAGACAATGGTCTTTGTCATGCCCCCGACTCTTACATTTCAGACACCATACCTCTTCATGTACCTCTCATTGAAACGTCCTGTCCTGATTCAAGCTTTCCATCTCAAGGCAAATATTTTTCAATTGTGCATGGATCTACTGAACCCCCAGATTTGGATCCTACATCAATGTTTCATGCAACCTCACTGCGATCTCCAAGGCCTATGCCTGACTTGTTATCTTCTTATACGATAGTGCAACCCTTAAGTGTGGCAGGAGTGAAGCCACAAACCATTCGTGATGTTGTCTGTATGTTAGGTTCATGTTAGCTTCATGGATTGCACACTTCAAACTCTAATTGAGTTCCCAAGGTGTCTCGCCTAGTTGCATCATAATTTCTTTGAACCCTACAATCGACTGTGCTTCAGACTTAGGCCTACTGAATTCTCTATTTAGCACTGTCTGGATGTCTGCTACTCCATCATTCAGGTTATCATTAGCATACTTGATATACCAGGTTAGTGAGTGATCCTGCAGAGCACTAACCAATGTCGCCTTCTTCATGTTGTCATTTGTAATGCCCTGAGCTTCCCATATAGATTTTACATCGAACTAGAATTGGTTGGGGTGCTCATTCCCCAAGCCTTTGAACAAAGGGAGCTTCACTGAATTTGCCATATTGAACTGCAGTGGAGGTGGTATGGGTGAAGTCGCAAGTGATGATGGTGAAGTTGGAGGTGGTGTGGGTGGATGTAGTATTCGTGGGAATCCTTGCCTTATTAACTAAATATCACTTCATGGAGAAACATGCGCTATCCCTTCTTCATCACCTCACAAAGGTGAAATCAACAGACTATATTTAGGACCCTTTTTTCCTTTATTTCTTTAATTTTTTCCTCTTCGCTTAGCCCCAAACCTCAAGATAGCTTCATAACCCATTTTTTTGCACAATAACATTTTAATCCAGGTATTCAAAGATTTCATGTACTTACATCGCAGTCCTTTGAAAAAGCATTGCTCCACCTTGTTATAGGTGACTAAGGTATCGACTGCAAATTCTATTATAAATCCTCTAATGATGCGATAGAGCCAATGATTGACAACGCGGGTGATCTTATCCTCTGATGCTTCCAACCTTCACACTAGCTCCGGGGTCCACACAATAAGACCATCAAGTTTCCACCTTCCTTGCCTATCTGCTAGCTTTGTGACCCACTCGTATAACTCAACCAAAAAGGAGTAGAAAATGATTTCGTGGATATTTGTATAAAGGTACTTGTCCAGCCATTGTTCCTTTATTAGTCGTGGGTTTCTATTCTCCTACATCATGAATTCGTGGATCTTCTGATCCAACCAGTCTCTAGTATGTTTCTTAGTTGAATTCTAGTGATACAACATCACACATCTCTTATGTAGATTCCAATCCCGGCAATGGAGCCATTTGTTAGCTTGAGGAGGCCTGACCCAGGTTCAACATTAGTTAGCCAAACAAATCCCTACACTCCTATATGTGTCAGCAACAGGCCGCGTAGCACAGACCAAAGTCTCACCCAAAGCAGTATGGGGGGGTGTTGGAACCAAGTTTCCCCACCCTGAGATGGTCATGATGTCAATTTATTCCCTTTATTCCTTCCTTCGCATAGGACACTTCACTCTAGGCTTGCCAGATGATCCCTCTCTTCCGACCTTCAATACCTCCGCGAAAGGGTATGACTGACCTTCACACAGCCCTAGACCTCAATGTAGACACTTTTGCACTGCTAAGGTAGCATACAATGAAGATTCCTAAACTAGTCTAAGTGTCTTACTTATCTTATTACATGCTCATAGTTAGCACCGCGTAACCAGATATTCTTATATGGTTCAGCTATCCAACATAATCATAGATCTTTGAGCATCACATAAGCATTATAAAGGAAATTCTAAAATGCTAAGATGCATTAACTGGAACAAAGAAACATAAATTACATAATACTTCTCTTTATTAATATCTTCCAAGTGATTATAGACTCTAACCACCCTACACAAATAGCTGCAGGGGTCTGTGCACTCAGCTGCGGACGTCCACCCTAGGCCTCTATACACTTAGCTGCAAAGCCTCTACCTATGCTACAACCCAAAACTTAGACATCTTACTTCAGAGCTATCACTCCCTTATCTTGTCTCCATTAATTCTAACTACTTAGAGCTTATTTCTTTTTATACAATCCCATGGTCCATAGACCATCGGTAGATCTCTTACAGCCGACTTTACATTACAAAACTAGGGGCAGACAACCCTTTATGACTTATAACACCTACACACTCAGTGACCACAAAATGTAGAGTCTTTACAACTTTCTTACAAAATTTGACCAAAATATTGGCTTTTAGCCCCAAAACTACCCTTTGGGGGGATCTCGTTCGTAGCAATGATGTAACAATGGATGTTGTAACAACAAGCTATTTAATCTTGCTTGTTAAAGCTTGAAGGTGGGAAGCCAAAGAGGTGTTTTTTAGTAATTTTTCATTTGTGCTATTCTTCTTCTGAGACTTCTGTAATAAAGTTGTTTCTTTCTTTCATTAATATCTTTATCACTGTTGTGTGAATAGTTGAGATACCCATGACTTTATCTAAGAAACCTTAATGAATCACTATGCAATCTATGCATCTTATTTACTTTCATTTCATGCTCTCTGTTGTAGATTTAATGCATAGGATTTTGCTTAGCCTTATGATTTAAACCTTGAATTTCTATATGTTCTTCTCTCCATACAACAACATCAATTTTTAAGGTTGTAATCACAAATAAGTAGGCCAGCTGAATTTATCATTAATTTCTCCCAAAACTAGTTCACATTGCATCTAAAGCTCTATTGTCACCTACCACACTTGTCTGATTGTTTTAGGATTAATAAGGGTTTGATCAAGCTGGAATAGTGAGCAAACTTATGTTTTAGCGTAGAATGTAGGATGAATTTTGTTTTGAAAAATCACCAAGTTGTGTAACAATGTAAACTTTGAAACGTGAACTATAAACTCAATACGAGAACTCTAACAAAAAAACCCTGGAAAAACCTGAAAATTCAACTCGAAAATTAAAATTGTTGATGCTTGAATAACACCTTTTTTTTCTAGGGTAAATTTTCAACATGTTTTAAAATTGACAGTGAAAACCAATTTTTTTGTGCAAAAATTGTGCAAAAAACACCTTGAAAACGAAAAGTGTTGATGTGTTGTTCTTGAAATAACGTATTTTTTCAGGATAAGTTTTCAACATTTTGAAATAATGGCCTAAAATATTTTATCATGACTCCGAAAA